>APFE030597876.1:202271-264049 GCA_000404065.3 Pinus taeda
AAGGAAGCAGTGGCATGATGCACATATCAAGAAGAAGCAGTTCAAGGAAGGTGACTGGGCTCTACTTTTTGACTCTAAGTTCAGAGATCATAAAGCCAAGTTTACCACCCATTGGATGGGCCCTTACGAAATTGTTCAGGTTTATGACAATGGATCAGTGAAGCTCACAACTATTGATGGAGAAGGTCATTCCTTTACTGTCAATGGTCATTGCTTGAAACTTTATACTAAGCCCATCAGCAAGCAAGATTTTCTACACACAGTTTCTCAACAAAGTGAGGTTGAGATACTACAACCCTCAACTACAGTATCCCTGCCTTAGTTTATTTTCTTTCAATTTAAAAAAATAAAATAATAAATAAATAAATAAATAAAGAAAGAAAGAAAAATAAAATAAATAAAAAATTAAATTAAATTAAAAAAAATAAAATAATAATATAATAAATGGGTTAGATGTGAAAACCAATTTCTGGCACACTCTAACCTCGAATTCCTACTTGAAAACCAATTCGTTGGCAGGTAAGAATTCTCTTTCTTTTTCACTGTGTAATGATTCAGCTGAATATTGACTTGAGGACAAGTCAAAATTTTTGTGGGGGAGAGGAGCATTAGTATTCTTATATTCTTATCTCTCCATTGTAATTTTTTTTTTCTCATCATTGTAAATTTCCCAAGCAGTTTGTTCCACCATTCCAGACTTCAATGAATAAGTTGTCTTGTCATTGTTTTATATCAGAGGGACCTGGTTATAAATATTATGCAGGGGGACCTGTTCTATGCAAGAAGACCATGCTACCAGCACCAGCAGTAATGGGACCTGTTTAGACACACAAAAAGGGACCTGTTAGGAGATTGATACTTCAAAAGAAAATTACTTCAACACAGCTTCAGCAAGTTTCTACAAAGGCAGGACCAAGACTTCATCAAGACTTCATCAAGCACCCAAGCTCAGCAGCACCTCCATGCACACAAAGAATTGCAAGAACATCTTTAGCACTGCAGAGGGACCTGTTGCATTCAAACATACCTCAGGGGACCTGTTATGAACAACAAAGAAAATCAAACAACAGTAAAAAAGTTAGCTCTACTCAGCATGTCAATACAATAGTAGTCAAACAACAGTGTAATACACTCCTTGTTTTTAACACTTAATTTCTTAGATTAATTTTTATGTTAATTCTAATAGCTATAACTGTTATGATTAATTCCAAGGGTGCATTTTCCCATCCTCCCTTATCCCCCTAATTCTTCCCTACTCCAACCTACTTCCTACTTTTAAAATTCATTCACCCTTCACTCCAATATTTCCTAAGCATCCTACAACCATTTACCGCCATACCAACCTCCTAAGTCTACACCTCCAATTGGCTGAGTACCAACAGGACACCTGGTGATATTTAAAAAAAAAAAAAAGAGTAATTATATAAAGGAAAGAGACAACATGCCTATTCATTATTTTTCATGGGCCGAATGATGAATTCACCACCCGACGCACCCCAAATGATTCAGGGGACTCCATTATCAGTATAGTACATACACCTCCTAGCGCTTCCATCATAGTATTTGTGCGAGCGGTATTATCATTGTTCCTATGTTTTTAAAAATGAATACACTCTGAGGAGAAGAAAGTGGTCATTTCACTTATTCTCAGGATTGCATACGTTGGTGTATAACTCCGTGGCCTCCACAACAAGGACCGAGGGCAGAGAGTGCATCCGGTTTCGACTCTCACCGAGCTACACAACAAGCTGACCCAACATTACAGTGAACACTAAAGGAGCGACTGTGTCAGGTAATAAACCCAGACTTCTTTGTTAAATTTGCAAGTTAAGAAGCTCGACCCTCTGCCAAGATGAAAAATAGGGTCGAGCCAAATGTGTTCGATAGCTCCCAGTACCATGAAGACTGTATTTCGATTCTGAGGGAAATACAATGGCTACCCTTTTTGGAAAAATTCCATGGAAGCAACGAAGAAGTTGCTAAGCAATTTGCCTTCACATTTAATGGGGAGAAAGCCCTGATAAGCACTTTCTCATTCAGGGTTTTAGAGGACACCATCGCCCAAGCGATAGGGGTTAGCCTAGAGGGGGAAAAGTATTTTAAAACCAAACAATTCAAAGAAAAATCATGGACCCAATTCATGTCTAGGTCCCGAGTCTCAGCGATCAACTGGAAGAAAGGCGTTCCAAGAAGTTGGTTGGTGCATCCTTGGGATGAAATGGTTTACATACTTCAAAAGTTTGTAACCTGTGAAGGCCGCTACAACATTGTTTATTTATACCACATCAAGTTGTTGCTACAAATTAAGAAACAATGTGTCATCAATTTACCATATTTCTTATTGCAGAGCCTAACCAAAATGTCCAAAACCATCCAGAAGCAGAAAGGAAACGAAGACAAAAGCTTATATCATTTTGGTTTAATCAAAATTCTCATCGAACATGAAATGCAAAGAAGAGGGAAAACATGGAAGGAGTTCTTGGCTACCAACCAAATCAAGGATGAGGAAGACAAAGAAGAATCACAAGAAAACTCAGGATTTATGAAGGACATTGATGAGGAGATTCCAGCATCATCCAAAGCTAATAAGATACCCCCACCTGTGAGTAGCATAAGGACTAGACAAATGAGAAAGGAGGATGCTAAAAGGGTAGAACAAGACAAAGTCTTCACCACTTACTCAAGGAGAACAAGAAGGGCATCAAAAGTTCAGTTGCAAGAAGACCAACCCAAATCCAATGCACCTATACAGATGGATATTCAGAGCAGTGGCCATTCACCACTAGGGCCAGGAGCCGACGTAGATGTTGAAAGCCATTCACCCCCAGGAGCTGATATAGAGGTCAAAAGTAATAACAAACAGGAAAGAGGGTCACCACCTCCCAATAAGAAGCAGAAGAAATTAGAGAGACAAATCGAAAAATTAAAGGAAGAGCTCATGGAGGCTAATATGCTGGAGAAAGTTATTAAGAAAGAAAATGAAATGCTCCGAACACAGAGTAAGGAAATTCAAAAGAAAAATGAAAAGTTAAAGGAGCGAGTTAATGAGCTGGAAGCTGAGCAGTCAGACATTTGCAAGTGGGCCACCAAGTGGTAGAATCAAAAGAAGACCCTCAAGGAAAAGTAAAAAAGACTAAAGCAAGAGCTCCATGACCAGAAAGATGCCCAGGTGAAAAAGAATGTAGACACATTGCTCAAGGCAGCAGAGGTACAGGCAGGGACCGAGTTTAAAGGAAGCACTTCAAGGTTAGCATGAGGACATGCTAAGTCATTAAGTCGGGTAGAGATGTTGGTACCATTCTATGACCCCTTTTTCCCTCCCAAAACATGACCATTACCTACCTCTTTTCATCATTTATCCCTCAAATGCCTTGGAAATTGATTAATTAATAGTCTTACAGTTGTTGAATTGCATTTAAATTGATTTAAGGGTTTTGTGTTAATAAATTAGGATTTTTGGGAAAAATGACTACAGGAAGTCCCAACAACCTGTAAATGGCTTATTGTTTGACATGTGGCATGACAGCCAGGCCAGAGTGAAAGGCATGGGTGAAAAGTGGAATGTCCAAGCATGGACAAGCACTTATCCCGCAGTGGAAACAACCCTCCTACATGTGTGGTCAACGACTGGTCAACTATGGCATGTTGGCAACAAAGGCAGCAACAACACACAGTCACAGTTCAAACCGATTTTTAGTTGTTTCCTTTTTTTTATGTGTGTAAGCTAGGATAGAAACATTTTTTGTGTTTTGGTAAAAGCAGCAATAGCCGCCTATGGATGAACATCCATTTTCAAGGGATGTGAACCATATGTAAATATAAGTCCGAACCTGGTTATATGTTTTACGTGTTTACTTGTCGCTTCATGAACAAAGCTTTGATTTAATACAAACAAGACTGCATTATAATCATAATGCGTTGTTTTAATACGGTGATCATGGGATAACAAGCTCGGTATACCAATAACGCGAACGGGCCCTATGTACATGGTATACTGATATCATTTTAATTGCGTTTACAGTGTCATTTTAATTACATTTTACAGTCAGAGCATTTGATTGGTATTTTATATTGATATATATGCACAGGGATTAAATCGATGTTTATATTCATTTGTTTATGAATGCGCTGTTTATATGTTTATGCATGTGCTTGAATAGACCATTATTTGGATCATGAATTGTATCCTGTAAGGGATTCGATCCAGGGTTTCCTTGTAAAGCACTGTCATGGACTGTATGCTTACGGTTTTCACTTTGCATGATTGTAATAAATGTTCATGAATGTTGAGTACCATTGAACGGAGGTTTTATGTTTGGTGTCTCTATAAGGAGACCGAAACCTTTAAATACAGTTTTACACAGCATATTATGAGTTGAATCTTAGTTGATAATGGTACATAGTTTGATGCTTAGTTAATATTTGATTGATAGTTTGATATTAGATCAAGTCACAGCATTGTAATTAGGAAGAGTAGGCTTAGATTAGATCCTTTATGTCTATATATTTTAGGCACACGCCTCTAAGTCTACGTACCCTGGTCGATAATAAATTTAGCCTAGTCTAGCACTCTAGATAGGACACTACACTGGCTAAGTCTAAATTCTCCTGCATCAGACTCCCAGGGAAGAAAAAAATCATCCCTCAGACTTTCAGGGTTCACTACATACTTCTACAACTCTATTTTTGTCAACCAACTAGCATCCTCCACTGGTTGTCCTTTCCATTTGAGTAGATACTGAAAATAAAATTGTCCTCTGGTTCTTTTGGATACTCTTTTGTCCAAAACAGCTTCCACCTCTTTCTTGAATGTCTTTGGCATTTGTTCTTCCCAGTTCAAAGTTTAAACTTCATCTTCTGTAGATTCTTGTTGTAGCTCTGTCTTTGTCTCTTGGTATGGATACAAATATACAACATTAAAGGTAAGTGATTTTCCAATTCCTCCTGGCAATTCAATTTCATAATTATTAGTTGAAAACTTTCTTACAATTCTACATGACCCTATCTTTTTCATCTTTAGTTTATTGTAAGTCTTAGCAGGAAATATTTCTTTTCTCAAGTATACCATCACTAAATCCCCCACTTGGAATTCTTTTTCTCTTCGCTTCATAATCAGCTCTCTATTTGTATTTTCCACTTATTTCCTGCAATCTGCCTTTGACATATTCTTGTAGTCTCTGCATCTGCTTTGCAAACTCTTCAGCTTTTGCACTTCTTGTCTCCTGTTTACCCAAATTTTTGAGCTCATACACACCTCTTGGATTCATTCCAAAAACAATCTGAAATGGACTCATTCCAATACTTCGGTTTGGAGTGTCATTATAAGAAAACTCTTCTTGAGCAAGTGCTAAATCCCAATGCTTAGGATTTTGATACACTAAACTTCTCAATATGTTCCCCAAGCTTCAGTTTACCACTTTGGTCTATCCATCTATTTGAGGATGGTGTGCTGAACTGAAACTAAGGTTAGCACCTAGTTTCTTCCCAAGAGTTCTCTAGAAATGCCCAACAAACTTTGTATCCCTATTAGACACAATACTTACAGGCAATCCATGTAACCTTACAACTTATGAAAAAAACATATTAGCAATATGTGTTGCATCACTAGTCTTATTACATGCAATGAAATGTTCCATCTTGTAAAATCTATCTACCACAACATAAATGGAATCATTCCCCCTTTGAGTTCTAGGTAACCCCAAAACAAAATCCATACTAACTGCATCCCATGGTCGGTCTGCTATTAGTAATGACTGGTACAATCCTGTATTTTGGCTTCTCCCTTTAGCATGCTGACATATCCTGTACCTCTCAACAAATATCTTAACATCAGTTTTGCATCTTTGGCCAATAGTAAAAAGCATTTACCTGAGCAAAGGTTTTGTCTTGTCCAAAGTGACCAGATAGTCCTCCCCTGTGTTTCTCCTTAATTATGTTTTCCCTCATAGAACATTTGGGAATACACAATTTGTTACCTTCAAATAGTAAACCTCCTTGGATAGGATAATCTAACCACTGACTCCTACTATGAACTATTGGATTTTGTACAACTGCATAAATATCTTTGAAATCTGCATCATCTTTATACATATCAACCATTTCTTCAAATCCTACAATACCAACTCTTAATTCTTGCACAATGAAATTTACCCTGCTCAAAGCATCAACAACCTTGTTCAACTTACCATTGGTATGTTTGATCACAAAAGTAAAGCTTTGTATAAACTCTACCCACTTGGCATGATTTTGGTTCAATTTTGGCTGGTTGTT
This sequence comes from Pinus taeda, assembly GCA_000404065.3. Lineage (NCBI taxonomy): Eukaryota > Viridiplantae > Streptophyta > Pinopsida > Pinales > Pinaceae > Pinus > Pinus taeda. Next base: position 208,542 of record APFE030597876.1, read on the forward strand.
TATGAACTGTAATGCATGATTGTCAGAATACAATATAAACTCCTTTGGTAGCAAATAATGCCTCCATTTTTTTAAATCTTTCACAATAGCATAAAATTATTTATCATAAGAAGAATACTTCTTCTTAGCTTCATTTAGTTTCTCACTAAAGTATGCTATTGGTCTTTGTTCTTGACTCAAAACTACTCCAATTGCAACTCCACTAGCATCTATTTCAACTTGAAATACTTTCTCAAAATCAAGTAAAGCTAAAACTAGTTTATCTGTGATTTTCTTCTTCAACAACTTAAAATTTATGTCTGTTGCTTGTGTCCACTTGAATGGCTGATTAGTCTCCTTTATTGTTTCAAGAATTGGTGCACAAATCTGGCTAAAACCTCTGATAAATTTCCTATAAAAACTTGCAAGACCATGAAAACTTCTTACCTCAAATATGTTCCTTGGAATAGGCCAATTCCAAATCTCTTGGACTTTCTCTGGATCCATTTTCAAACCTTCTTTAGAAACTACAAATCCCAAGTAAATTAATTCTTATTTCATGAAACTACATTTCTTCAAATTGATCAGTAGTTTCTCTTTCTGCAGAGTTCTTAAAACCAACTTAAGATGCTCTAGATGTTCTTCTTTTCTTCTACTAAAAAATAGAATGTCATCAAGATAAACAACAACAAAATTTCATGCATACTCCTTCAAGACTTCATTCATTAATATCATGAATGTGCTAGGTGCATTAGTGAGTCCAAAAGGCATCACTAACCACTCATACAAACCATAATTTGTTCAATGTAGTCTTCCATTCATCTCCTTCTCTAATTTTTATTTGATGATATCCACTCTTTAGATCCATTTTAGTAAAATACTTTGACCTACTCAAACAATCCATCAAACCATCCATGCGTGGTAAAGGAAATCTATACTTGATAATGATATTGTTTATGGATCTGGAATCAGTATACATACGCCATTCACCTCCTTTCTTTGGACTAAACACTGTTGGTACAACACATGGACTAAGACTTTCTCTGATTAGTCCCTTATCCATTATTTCTTGCACTTGTCTTCCAAATTCTGCATTCCCTTGAGGAGTTAATCTATATGTTGTTTTGTTTAGAAAACTTGCTCCTGGTATTAGGTCAATATGATGACTAATACTCCTAATTGGTGGCAATTCATTTGGAAACTCATCCACAATAATATCAGCAAAATCATTCAACAAAGTTTTGATTTCTTCGGATAAATCATCTAAGTTTGTGGAAGTCAAATTTACCTTAGATCTATATACCCGATGAGGTTTTCTTGGAGCTCTCCAACCCTAATGGTCATGTGGCCATGAGGTAGGCGGCACAAAAAACCTTGAAAACTAGCAGCTAGGGGCACTGAAGCCAAGAGAGCACAATGACAGAGGAAGACAGGAGGGGAGAGATCCCCTCCTATAGAGATGCAGCAGCATGAGAAGGAACGAGCAACAACAAAGTGGATGAGGAAACAAAGACACAAGGACCTGTCCTCGGAGCAAGATGGCAGGAAGGAAGTAGAGGCAAATGCTTACCGTGTGCAGTGGAAAAACTAAGATTTGTTATTCCCATGAATAAACTTGAGCACTATAGAAGCTATATGAAGGAACACTCATTAATATACAAGTTCATTGGTGTATGGCCGTCATAAAAAGACCTAACCAGATGGATACAGCAGAAATGGCAACCCCGAGGCCACATAGAGCTGAAGCTAGGTGCACAAGGCTTCTTTATGGTAATCTTCTCAAACCTGCAAGATAAAGAAAGAGTGTTTGAAAATGGTCCATATTTTCATAATAATGCAGGTTTATTCATGAGGTATTGGGAGGATTGTTATAACCCTGATAAAGAGAAATTCCTAGCAGCTCTAGTGTGGGTAAAACTGTTTCGATTACCAATGGATTTTTGGGACGCTAAGATTCTGGAAGGAATAGGTAATACCATAGGAAGCTTTGTCAAAATATCTGAATCAAAAAAGAAGGGAAGATACACCTCTTATGCAAGAATCTGTGTCTATATGAACATAGCTAACCCGATTCCAGGGGCAGTGGAGCTAGAATACCATGAGGTGTGGTAGCGGGCATTGGACTATGAGCACATCCCATTTCGATGCAGAAAGTGCCATGGATATGGGAACCTTTACAAGGAATGCCCCCTAAACTTATAAGAGGAAGAATGGAAAATCAAGAAATAGAGGAAATATCAAGAAGATAATGAAGGGTTTCAGGAGATAAAATATAAGAAAAAATCCACAAAGGAAACCTCTAAGGAAGGAAGAAAGGAACAACCAGCCAAAACAAATAAGGAAAATAGGTTTGAAATTCTATAGGTAGAATAATAAGATCAAGAGATCCAAATAATGGACTATCAGGAGGAAAAAGAATAGAAAGGCAACCCAAGCCAAGGCGCAAACAACACAAAGAGGAAAACCCAAAGCAAAACAATGGTTAAGGAAGGAAAGGAAAAGGAGGAGAACTAGGAAAGTGAAGTAATGGAAATAGATATCAGTAAAGGGGAACACCCAATGACAAAAGAAGAAATCTTGAGGAAACTTCTGGACAAATGGAGACACTTGGATGAAAGGTTCATCCCAGAAGAGGATAAAATATTATACAGGGAAACCTTCCAAAAATATAAAGAAAAACAAGATTAGGGAAATACAGAAATGACTGAACTACTAGGCATCCAACCTGAAAATAACCAAGATCAACAAAGTAAAGTGAAAGGAGGGAAAAAAAGAGGTAGGAGGAACATTCAGGAGTCAATACAGATTATGGGAGAGATGTTAGTCAATACTGGAAGAGTAGTACCACTCTCAGCGGTTTTCCACCAAAAAACCCCAACCACCCAGTGATAATTACATCTTGGAACATTCAGGATCTTAACAACAAAGGTAAACAAAGATACCTAGCAGAAAGGATCAAAAGAGAAAAACCCTAAATTATGCTGTTATAGGAAATAAAAATAACAGGGGGGAAAATGGAAGAGATTTTAACAAAAATCAAACCTACATATGAATGTATGACAATTGATGCAAAAGGTAGTGTAGGGGGAATTGCAATCTTATGGAACCCTGCATAAGTCATAGTAGACTACTGGATAGGAATGAAAAGGATTCTCTTAGGGAGATTTAGACTTATAGGCCACAGAGACTGGTTCTTGGTCTCGGTGGTTTATGGAACTCATATAACAGTGGAAAGAGGAAACTTCCTCCTCCAACTGCAACAGTTAGGAAACATGCACACAGAAAAATTGTGGTTGATAGCCGGTGATTTTAATATGACAACTTCAAAAGAGGAAAAGAAAGGGGGATTGCAACGGGAAGAACTAGACATGGAAATATTTAGAGACACACAGTTGGCACTAAAAATTATCAATATACATACTCTTAATGGAAAATTCACTTGGAACAACTGTAGAGGAGGAAGCAAGCAGATAGCCTCCAGGCTTGATAGGTTTCTAGCAATAGAACACTTCATAGGGAAAGACATTTTCTATGAAGCGATAATTTTACCATGTCAAGTATCAAACCATTGGCCCATAAAACTAGAAATCGCCATGAACAGTAAAAATCAGAGAAGACCCTTCAGGTTTGAAGCTTTTTGGTTTCGAGAACCAACCTTCATAGAAAAATGGAGCAATGGTGGAAGAACAATGACATGGAAATAAAAGGAAGGAACAAGATGCACACCCTCCAATTAAGATTAAAGGAGCTAAAAGGCAAAATAAAGAAATGGAATAGAGACGAATTTGGAAATATTCAAAAATATCAAGAAAAGCTTTAGACACACATGAAAAAAATACAATAAAAAATAATAGAAGAAGGGAGAATAGAGGAACTAGCATAGGAAGAAGGAGTGGTATTAAACAGGCTAGAGGAAATAAGAAAACATGAGGAAATTTTATGGAGACAGAAGTCAAGAATACAATGGCTGAAATATGGGGAAAGAAACATGAAATTCTTCCATAGAGCCATGCAGAAGCATAGACAGCAGAATAAAATATTCTCTCTAAAAGATAATCAAGGCAACATGTTAATTTAGAAAGAGGAGGTGGAGAGTTTGCTGATAAAAAACTTCAAAGGAATCCTGACTGAGACACAAAGCAATAGAGAAGAAGAGATAGAAAAATAAGTCAATACATACCCAGAAGGGTGAATTGAGAATAGAACATGGCACTCCTAAGGGTGATAACTGGAAAAGAGGTAGAAGAGACAGTGAAGACAATGGCAAAAAACAAAGCCCCAGGACCAGATAGGTACACAAAAGAATTCTTCCAAGCAACTTGGAGCTTTATGAAGCAAGACATTGTAAATACTATGGAAGAATCCATATGTACGAAAAGAATGCACCTAGCTTGGAATGCAACCTTCCTTGCATTGATCTTGAAGATGGAAAAGGCTGACGAACCTCAAGGTTTTAGACCAATAGCATTATGTAATGTAATTTACAATATCCTAGCCACCATAATGGTGAATAGATTAAAATATATCCTTCCAGAATTGATTTCTGAGGAACAAATAGGGTTTGTGAAAGGGAGATAGATAGTGGACAGATCATAGTTTCACAAGAGGCGATCCATTCACTGAAGAATTCAAGACACAAAGGAATGATGATCAAACTCGACCTAGCTAAAGCTTATGACAAGCTAAGATGGGAATATATCTAGAAAATCTTAAAAGGTTACGGGTTTGATGGTAGATGGATAGAATGGGTAATGTCTATGATCACCACACCAAGTATGTCCATAATGCTAAATGGGACTCCTATAGAAACTTTTAACTCGTCCAGAGGGCTTAGACAGGGGGACCCTCTTTCCCCATTCTTGTTCATAATAGTTGCTGATGGTCTGGGAAGACTAATAAGAGAAAAAGTGAATAGTGGAAAGCTAAAAGGCCTTAGACTATGGGAAGAAGAACTACCCCCAACCTCAAGGAAGCAAAGCAATTACTGGAAATCCTTGGAGATTTTACAAAAGAATCAAGTACAGAGATAAATAAAGATAAAACACAAATCTTCTTCAATACCCCAATTATTTCCTAATCATTCCTAGCAAGAACAATGGGGTTCCGAATAGGGAAGTTCCCCACCAAATATCTAGGTATCCAACTTAGTGATAAGCAAAATAGAATTGCTAACTAGGGAGGTTTGATAGGGAAAATTCAAAAAATAATGGATAGTTGGACATTCAGAACTCTAAACACTCTGAGTCGCCTCATTCTCCTTAAGTCGGTTCTCCAATCAATGCCAATATACCAAATGACCAGCCAAGCTATACCAAAAACAATATGCCAAAAAATGGTGGAAATTTTCAAAAAATTCCTATGGCAAGGAACAAACAAAACTAAAAAGTGGGCACTGCTATCATGGAAATGGTTGAGAAAATCATTAACAGAAGGAGGATTAGGATTGCGAGTTCCATATATCCTAAAAAAAGTAATGGGTGCAAAACTATGGTGGAGATGGATACAAGGAGGAGAAGGTTTATGGAAAACATTGTGGGAAAAGAAATATGAGATGGCCAGATCCCCTGAAGGAAAATTGAGAAGCCAATCAGAAAAGAAAGGTTCTGCAATTTGGAACCTAGCGAGGTCAAATAGGGACCTGATAAGAGAAAATAGTTTCTGGGAAATCAGGGAGGGCGACAAAGCAAACTTCTGGAATGAGGCATGGCAACAGAGAGAAACCCTCCATTAGCAACCTCAACTCCAAGAAATTTACCAGTTCACCACCCAAATGGAGGAAGACGCAACCCGAAACTACTGGCTATCTAAAAGGGACGGATATTGGAGAAAATGGAAAATGAAAAAGGACTGGCAAGAAGCACTAGAAACAAAACAGTGGGAAAATTACAAAAAGGAGATGGAGACAAGGAAAATTTCAGTCAAAGAAGGAACAGATATTATAAGATGGGGAAAAAAAATCAAAGGAATGTTTACGACAACAGAAGGATACTACATAAAGGTTGGTAGTACCAGCAATCCTGAAATAAAAAAATGGGATAGAATCTGGAAAATGAAAACTTAGCCAAAGATAGTGTTATTTACCTGGATAATGTCCCACTGGTGAGCTTTAAACTTGGACCAGTTGAGAAGGAAGGGGACACAAGGTCCATCATGCTGTGTCCTATGCCAGGAATAAGAAGAAATGATGGAACACTTGACCAACTCCTATTGAGTCAGTAATATCCTGTGGCAAAACCACCAACAACTTTTAGGGATTATGGATAGAGATACAAGCAGCATAACATTAACTATAGAAAAATGGAGGAGTAAACCGTACTGTAATGCAATCTTGAATAGAGCCTGGAATCTCTCCATAGGGTCCATCCTATGGAACATATGGAAAGCAAGAAATCGGTGATTTTCAAGGAAGAAGGAAAAGCCGAGAAGGAAATATGGAGCCAAAAAGTTCAGAACATAAGAGAAACTATAACCCTAGAGAAGTGGAACGAAGAATATTGGAAAGTAGACCAAACAGAGATGCGTATTTTGAACCACTTGCAAATTAAAATAAGTACCACAGACATGGCTGGAAGAAAATATAAGGCCGAAGAAGTTTGAGAAGATGAGCACTACAGGAATCCACTTCAGGGATTCACAAACTGAACTTTGATGGAGTGGCAAAAGGGAACATAGGGGAGGCGGGTATAGGAGGAATATTCAGGGATGACAGAGGAAGAACACGATTGGTATACACGACGGATTATGGAAACACATCAAATAATGAGGCAAAATTCCATGCACTGAACAGGGGGATAGAAATAGCTATCCAAGAAGGGTATCGAAAACTCCAGATAGAAGGAGATTCGAAGCTCGTGATAGACATACTCAAACAATTACAGCACGGAGCACTAGCAGAGAAGTTGAGCTGCAGCTGGTGGATTGCATGGATAATCAAATAAATAAGCCAAAAGTTGAGAAGGATAGCCTACATAATACCTTCCCATGTGAGATGAAAAGGAAATGCTCCTGCAGATTCCTTGCGAACTGGAGATGTAGGAAAGGAGACCAGCAACTGGATGCAAGCATGGAAGATCTCCACCAAAAAGAGGATATGGAGCAATTGATCTAAATAATAGAACAAGATAGGAGGATGAGCGGGCATGTAGAGAATTCAACGAGAAAGGATTGGAGCGGAGAGGGAAAAGGACAGACACAGGAGAAACAATATAGGACAGAGGAGGAGCAGGACAGGGTAAGTGTGGTGATTGGTAGGATGACGGAGGAGGGAAGAGGAAGGAAAATCCTTGAGAGTATGGGGGTAGAGATGAAAAGGAATGGTAGAGGAGAGGGCAGGACAAAAAAATTGAAGAAGGGCAGTGAAATAATGAAAAGTGGCAGGGCAGAGTTAGTGACCCGATGGTAAGAGCAGCTGGGAGAGGAAAGAAGTTAATGTAGGATGGTGGACAGGACAAGAGGGAAGCATCCCAAGGTGGGAGGGAAGGGATGTGTGCCGAAGAAAAAATAGGACAGCTGGTGGTAAAGACAAGAGGAGGGAATGAAAAAGAAATAAAGCCTAAGGAAAAGGGGAAAGATGTATTATGCATGTAGATGAAAACGAGAAAGGTGACGAGAAAGGAAGAGAAGGCAACGAGAAGAAGCAAAAGGAGGAAGCAAGACGAAGCTCAGTAAGATTGTATGTGATATCTCTGGCCTTAAATCCTGATAGCGTAAATTGTTTGAGAAGTAGGTTAGGAATGCAGTATGGTAAGCATACCTGGTATTATCACTTCAATTATAATAGCAATCTCAGAGGACTAAAAGGAAAACATTTTGAAGAGTTCCCGTTTGTTCGGGACAGAGAGAAGGTGAAGAAATATGGTGAACACTATGAGAACAAGGGCCTGCCTAAACAAAATTCTAAAGATCCCCACCTGAGAATAGACGTCCTGGCAAACTTTATAATAGGGAAAGGCATAATGCCTGTAGCCCTCAGTGAGGGAAGCTAGGAAATGATATACTAGAGCTCCTGGGAGATAGAGTTTCACCCTAGGGGGAGGGTAGAAAATACAGCTAGTAGAAACCATGCCATCAAACCTGAGAAAAATGGGTTAAGGGGAGGCTTTAGTAGCCTAATTCTCACCATGGACGAGACCATGGGCAAGAAGAGGCAAAACAAGCAGGAGTCGGATCCCTGCATGGGCTAGGGAAAGCAAAAGAACCACTGTTATCCCATGACCCAGAGAATTATCAAAGCCAAAGCCAAACTCAGTTGGGTGGGAAACCAGAGGTTGGAATCCCAGAGGGTAGGAAACTAGAGGCTGGGAAATTAGGGGGGGAATCCCAATAAAAATAATGTAAACCTATATGATATGGCTGACATATGTGCTAATTCTGTGATAGATCTCGCAACAGAACAGGGAAAGATCGTGAAACAAGATAAGGAGAAAAAGAGGAAAGGCTTTAACCGCCAAGCTGAAAGAAGAATGGCTCCTAGAAGAAGCAAAAGGATAGTTAAGAAAGAAGAAGGAACTAGCAGCTAGGGAAATAAAAGAGGCAGGAAGCGAGACAAAGATCACATGAAGATGATCATTGACTCATACATGGAAGGAAACCCAAAGGAAGTCAGGGATCAGATTAATAGCTGGGAGCGAGATCTAAGAGACAACCTTAGATACAAAGATATACCCATGGAAGAATGGGAAGGAATGTTATAGGAATCATGAAACATGTCATGGCTTGGGCCATGACTCTCCACCACAAACACATGGAAGGAGAAGTATTTGACAAAAAGGAAAGCATAAAGGAGAAGGACCCAGTCTGTACAAAATTTCTCAAGGAAATAGCGACCATACGGAAACAGACTTACTGGAACAATCTTGCCCTGGGAAGGATTAATAGACCCTAACAGCGATAAAGTGGAAACTGGAATAGAGATGTGGGATTCTAGGCTCCAGTGGAAAGGAACCAGCTCTGATAGCATCCTCATATGAGGATTAATCTAGAGATCTAGATAGTTTTGTTCTCTGAATTTTGAATTTGATGAAGGAAATAAGCATTTCTGCTTTGATGTTTAGCGATAATAGTAGAGATAGTGAACATAGAAACAATGGTTGGACTATTATGAACTTATTCAAATTTTGGACTGGTTTTAACGCAGACCAGTGGTCACCTGGTTTCCTCCAGGCAGGTGACTACCCAGAGCATATGGATATAATTTTTTTTTTTAAATATCTAATACATAGAGACCTACCAAGTTTAAAAAAAAAAAACCTTAGGTCTCCCTATGGCAGAAAAATGCATTTCTTCACCTTTTCCAACCTTTTGCAATAGCTCCTTTCCACTCATAAGCATAACATTGTTTCCAGCCGTTCCTTTGTCAACTTCATCCTTCAATGGCAGTAGTGTATGCTTATTTCCATCCTTCTCCAGAGTATAAGTATTTCTCCTCCCATCATTAATATCTTTCCTATCAAACTACCAAGGTCTTCCCAAAAATACATGGCATACATCCATTGGCATTACATCACACAATATCACATCTTTATAAGTACCAATTTGTATCTCTACCTTGAATTGTTTTGTAACAATAATCTAATGTCCTTTTTGCAACCATGACACTTTGTAAGGAGTAGGGTGTATTGTATTCACTAATCCTAGCTTGTCCACCATTTCTGTAGAAACTAGGTTATCAGTGCCTCCACTGTCAATTATCACTTTACAACATTTGCCTTTGGATTTTCATGTAGTTCTAAATAAAATCTTTCTCTGAGTTGGTTCTCCACTCTCTTTCTCTGCCTTAAGAAATACCCTTTTCAATAACAGGGGTTTTCCTACTTTAGGGGATTCTTCCTTGTCTGCAATTTGAGGTTTTTCTTCCTTTACCTCAGCCACATTAACATTCCTCTAACTTATTGCTTTATTATGAGGATAGTCCCATGATCCATGTCCCCATTCTCCACACATATAACATCGAATATCTCTTCCTCAGCCTCTTCCTCTAGGTGCAAATCTCCCTCTATTAAAGTCTCCTCTCTATGGTGGTCTACTAATTAAACTTCTTGCTTCACTCTGATGTTGATGAAACATTGATTTGGTAGTTCCTCTACCTCTTAATAAACTTTTCCCTCTATTACTCTAGTTTTGTTTCCTCAACATCTTCTCTTTTGCGTTCAAACTTGCTTGATAGGCATCTTCAATTGTCTTCAGATTCAGCAAGTTGATCTCATCCTGTATGTCATATCTCAAGCCATTGATGTATCCGACTACCTTCTCCATGTCATCCTATGCATGTCCTGCTCTAATACTCAGCCTATAAAACTCTTCTGTATATTCATTGACAGCCATTCCTTTTTGTCTTAAATTCTATAACTATTTGAAAATATTTAATAGATAATCTTTTGGCATAAATTTAGCTTTCATTTTACTTACCATTTTATCCCATTTCTTGATCTTGGACTTTATTTTTCTTGTTCTGGATGTTTGTAGTTCGTCCCACCAAATAGTTGCATGACCCTTCAGTCTGGTAATTTCAAATTGCACATTCTTTTTATCATCAACCTCCTCATAGTCAAAATATTTGTCCAATGAACTAATCCAATCCATCAGCTCTTTTGCATTGAGACTCCCTTCATACACAGGAATTTCCACCTTCGGTTTTCCACCAACTTTAGCAAACATCTTGATAACTTTAGTAGTAATGTTTTCCTCCTCTTCTTATTCCTCAGAAGATTCTTCTACAACACTGGCAACTCCTTCATTAGGTGCTCTCCTCTGAGCAGTCTCCATTGTGTCCATCCTTGTACACAGACTCTAGATCTCCTCCAACAGAACTGCATTTGCTTCAGGTCTTCCTCGACCTATGCCAACTCCTCTCCTCGGTGGCATGTTTACTGCAGCCAAACTCAATCTCTGTGCTCTAATACCGAAAATGATGCAGGAGGTTGATGAAATAAGGTGGTAGTCTAAAAATAGACTAATGGTTAAGTTTATAACCAATCAACTACATTTAATTGGATTTTGTACGAGACCTTTTTCCCTTGAGAGTCTTGCTTTTCTCACTAAACATTGTCGGACCCACTTTAACTTTACATTTTAACAACCACTTCACTCTGCACCTTTGATCTTCTCTCTCTATATCTAATGGCTACCACTTTCCTTGATCACCAACTGGCCCATCGATTTTCCACCGTCGATCTACTCCATCCAATCCAACGGTTGTTGTGCGATCTGACACGGACTCTAGCACAGTCGTTGTCACTTCGGAGGTATGTGACAAAAGTTGTTTTCTCTCTCCTCCATCTGCTACATGTCGAGCATTAAGGCTAATTGTGCAGACTTGAAATATTACCACTTACCACCTTTTGAGCACGCGATATACTGCTTCCCGCTCATCAAATACGCATGCTTTAAATCAAAACTTTAATAAATCACTTAAGGAAGGTTTAGCACTTAATCCCAATATTAAACTTTAACGCTAAATGACCACGATTAACGATAAAACAAATAAATGTCGAGATTTATAATTAAAACATTAAAATAGAGGAAATACCCATTTAGGGTCCAGAATACTGATGCGCAAACATAAATGAACTTCTGCACCAGAATTAACACACAACTGCACACTTAATCAATTTATTCAATAAAATAGGAATTACAGGGTCTTGGCCCTCTCGGCTCAATTACAACAGTTTTATTTGACCTTTGTCACAACCTCAAACAATATCTATCACTCAAACTCTTGCTTACTCACTCAAATCCCTTTCATCTCAACTAATCCTTCTCCATTGCATTCTTTTCTCTTTTATGAGTCAAATCATATTCTAATTGCATTAACAACTTGATCTCTATTTTAATCAATCTAACAGTGAAATCTCTATTCTTAAGCTCTGTTACACACCTATGCTAACAACTTATCCCTTAGTATAAAATAATACAATTTTCTAGTTATTACAATAATGAAGTAAAGATCATTTTCGAGAGATCCAACCATCTCTACTAAAGCTGACTTTTGACCACTTAGGTCAATGAAATTCAAATCATTTAGCCACAACATGTGAACAAAAAATCACATTGGTGGCTAAGTCCGGATGCTCCTGCATCACTTCGATGTTCCGATATCGCTTGTTTTTTATAATGCAACGTACTTTTTGTCTTTGAAACTTTATGATTTTTCATTACAAAACGGTATTGTGATGAAACACTCTTCCAACTACTACCTGTAGGGAAACGGTCTCATAGAATCCATGAAGAAAAACCTTATCCACATAATAAAAAATATTGTTTACTTTGAGCAGCGCAACTGGAATTCTGCCCTAAAGAATGCATTATGGGTTGACTGCATAACTCCCAAACCCTCTTTGAATGCTTCACCGTACTTCCTAGTCTATGATAAAGAGGCCATCCTACCACCCAATATCTACTTGCCTGCACTTTAGCTATCTCAAGTATCCCAAGGCAAGCCTTGCCAGCTATCCTAGCATAGGATGGATGCACTCCACAAGCTTCAGGAAGAAAGGACGGAAGCAAAAGAAAAATTTACACTCCACTAGAACCGTATCAAGAGATGGTTCGATAAGAAGTCTACAGGGAAATCTAACTTTGGTGTTGGTGACTTGGTATTGAAATGGGATAAATCCCATGAAGAAAAAGGCAAGCATATGAAGCTTTAGTCCCTGTGGATTGGTCTGTACACAGTCCATGTGAAGCTTGGCCCACACACATACCATCTGCAACCACTTGATGGGAGGGTTGACAACCTTCTTATCAATGTCCAAGATCTCAAACACTACTTTTAGTAGGTTGGGCCACGCCACACACCATGTACATAGTCTGCTTACTGCTTGTTTTTTTTCACTTTGTTTTCTTTGATTACTATTTTTGTTTTCGTTTTGTTTGGTTTGCTTGATACCTTGCTATTTTTGTTTTCTAGAAATAAGTGTTCCCATCTACTGAGTTATGACTTTTGAATGAGTATGTGGTTGAGATATGAAGAAACTCATGACACTGTAGCACTTGGCCAGTCTTGTGTCCATCTTCTCTGTGCTTGGTTGTAATCTTCGGTCGATGAATTCTTGATAGAAAATATGAGCCATTTGCAAGGGGAGCTTTGGTCCAACCATGAACCTCAGTCCACACTGGGAAACCCATGCCTATATTTAGCCTTTTTCTTTGTGTGTTCAAGCTCGTCCAATTAGTAGAAATGGAGAAGGGGAAATCTAAATGAGCAAACCTATGTCAGAGGTCTTGCATGCTTCTTTGAAGGAACAAACTCTCCTTCTCTCAGTAAGTCAAGATCCCTCTTCCACCCCAAAAAATAAATAAGTGCCTATGCACAGTCCTCTTAAAAAATACAAAGGAAAAAGAATAGAAAGGCTTCCTGCATAGAGGGGTGAAGCATGCAACTCCACTGGGGTACTCACTAGGCTCACTGGCAATGGAGCAATGCGTGTGTTCCTGTGTGACTCTGCCAAGGCACTATCTAGGCCTACTAGCAGTGGAGCAACACCAAATATTAAAACTTATACTCTGAAAATCTTCAACTTGTGAGCCAAACTACCCTTCCTAATTTCAAAACACTGTGATCAAGCTGAACTTTTGTTGTGTTTGACTAAGTTGGAAAATGGTGAACCATGTCTGTCCATGGGGTAAGTGGGGAAGCTGAAGTAACCCACACAACGATTCAATACTCCTTGAAAGACCAAGGCCTTGTGATGTCAATGAACCAAAACAGAGAAGTCAAAGTTATACCAATGTGTCGACAAGTGTTGTAGCGGCTGCAACACCCTCGAAAAGTTTGGCCCACATCCAATTTCAGAGCCTCCTTTGAGAGCTTTACTTGATGTTTGCATGCACTTGGGTTCACCCCGTGAGATCGTGTGAGTCTTTTCACCCACCTTTCTTTATCATTCAATAGAAACATTTTGCATGTTGGTAACAATGTCACGCTTGTGACCATGTTTTGGTTGTACACAAGGTCTCCACTTCGTGTGGACATTCTATGACTTGCTATGTAAACATCCGTCGCACTCACGCACGGAGTCGTATGCACTGTAGCGTAAGCATCTTTGCATTTCTCCAATAATCAATCATAAGTGTCACACTTGTCGACTTGCACATTTGGTTGGTCATGTTGAGCATGTGTGTCTGGATGGTTTGAGTCGTCTCGTCGTCAAGTCATGTAAGTGTGTGTTTGCAAGTTCGCATATGCACCTTTTCACTCGCTCACACACTTAGTCATTTTGTTGAAGTTTTGATGACCGGATTACCCTCTAATAGCAATATCTTCACCCCACCATTGACTCGATCAACTTTCACCCAGAACAACATAGAAGCACCAATAAGCCATTTCAGGTTGCACTACCTGTAATATGATCAATCAACCCTCTTGTTGGTCAACTGGAGAGTTTGACCCGATAGTCACCCCAGGAATCAATCCCCTAAAAAATTGCACATAGGCTGCAGACCATGCCCGCTTTGCTCACTGAAAAAAATGTGCATACAAACTAGAAAGACACCCAGTGCCCGTCCCTATATCCCTCAGAAAATTGCATAGTTTTCCCATCCAGACCAGCAGTCAGCCGACCGGTTGCTCACCCAAAAATCTATGGAGATTTCATGAGCAAGCCCTCTATAGCCCAATAGTCCGCTCAGCTTAGAAACTATGTAGAGGTGGTCAGCAGGTCAACCTCCTAGCATCAGTGCAATTTTTCTCGCAAGTAGTACCCAATAGCCTGTTGCCAGCTCCCTCAAGAAATTGTGCATATTTGTTGGAAAGCTCCCACAGCCTCCTGTCATTTCCCTCTAGGAATTGCATAGTTTTTGCTGCCAAGCGCCCATTGCCCACTCCCTCTAGAAATTGTATAGATTTTCCCTGCCCAGCCTTCCTGTAGCCTAGACTGATACTTTGAAAAATTGCGCAGATTTATCCTCCAGCCAAGCTGGATTCCACTAAAAGTCACCGTTGATCTAGATTGCCCGTCACCATCTCCTAGTGACTTCTGCAGAGTTTTCACCAGTAGTGTTTGGAGCCCTCATCCTAGCTCAAAAATTGCTTCGTGCAGTTTCCTAACCTTGTTTTCTCTCCCGATCACCTGCATTTGAAATGATCATGCATCATGGTAGACTAGGAGGTTTATGGATTTGATGTCGTCTCGTCATGAGTGATTGAAGATACAGGTACACGAACAAACATAGTGTGACGATGGATGGGATGAACAAGGGGAGTACATGCAAAAGGACATGTTCACAGATGGATGAACATGCAAAGATTTGTTTGTGGACAAACGGACAGACAAACATGCAAACATGTGTTTGCGATTGGATGGATGGACAAACATACACTTTTCGCGAATGGACGAACTTGTCAAGCATACCAACATACAAGTAAGGGGCAATGTGTGAATGGAACATCAAGCAAACCCAACGACCATCGAAGACTCTGCACATCTTGCCATGTGGAGGTGAATTTGTGAGACACCATGAGGACATCCATCACCCAGTAGCACTGCAGATCAAAATGCACACCAACAAAAACATGAATGTACCAACACTGTCATGTCAAGTCATGTTGTCCACATCCCTACTGTGGGCCATATTGTTGATTAATGTAATATAATGTGGAAGTATAAGAGACCCACTTGTCATGTGAAGAGTCATGTAAAGTTGAAAGGTCATGGAAGTCAAATAGTCATGAGGGAATTCGAATAGTCACAAGGGTTAGTTTCACCCTTAGCTATAAATACCCCCTCATTTGTACATGCAAAGGACTTTTCACCTTGGCTCCTCCCACATAGCCTTGAGAGTCTATAATCTTTTCTTTGAGGAGTAAGTAGTGACCCCAATGCGTCGACAATGGGGTTAGTGATGTATGGTGTATCGATGTGTCTTGGAACTTTTTCTTGATTCAGAAGCCTACTAACAAGCTAGCATGCTTTCACACATGTTTTGTAACCATTTCTAACATTTGTCTTGAACATTTGTAATGCATGCTTCTTTAACTTGTATTTAACACTTGGATTCACTCAACTGTTCTAATACATATATATTAATGAAAATGTGTTTTTGTTAACATTATCCTGCCTGTATTGGTTACCTCTCGAACATTAGACAGAACCTTTCATGTGAACTTTCTATAACGACTGCCGCACTCGCACAAATTTCCCACTAAGTGTTGTATGTGCTATTTTCCCTTGTGTGTTGTGACTGTCGCATCCGTGTGGATTCCTTCTCTAGAAGCTCTACACATCCTTTTGTGTTGTGTGTTCCTTACAGAGTTGGGTTTCCTCCCATCCGACTTGGGACTCACTCCTACCCTTTCTCTCTCCGGTGGAAGAACCTTGCCACAAGTAACATTATCAATAACCAGGCATGCGAACCTCACTAGTCGAAGACAAAGCATACCACTCTCCTATGCTGACAAGCAAGAGCTAAGGAAAACATTTAAGATAATGGCAACCGGGCCATCATACCGGATGGGACTCCCATACCAAACGATGTGAGGTCTAGTTGGGACTTCATACCGGGGTGATCCCTTGGATGTTTGCGGGTTGAACACCATCAACATAAATATTCACAAACCATACAATATGCTTATGGAAAAAACTAAACAAGTAGAACTATTTTTTACAAAAAATTAAAAATAATAATTTATATACATGTTTTAGGTAACTAAAAATAAGGTCTTGATATTTTAATATGCAATATTCAACATATACCACAAAAATATTGAACTTGAGTTTTATGTAGTTTATTATAGAAATACCATTTAGTAAGAACTTTAAAACAATAAATTTGAGTAGAATTATTATAATATACTAATCTATTAGATAAATATTGTTGGGATACTTCTATTTAATTTACATATTATAGGATAGATTTTAATATGGCTTTAGTGACTTTGTAAAAAGTATGGGTAGATTTTTTTTCTTCGAATTAACATAAATATATAGTAACATCAATGGAAAAGGACGAAAGCAAAGTAATTCCTATGCATAACACTGTTGAATTTTAATATATTAATATCCTTAAAAATAGTCTTAATAGAAATGTTGTGAGCATTATGTCTTTGAATAGAAAAGCTAAGGTTTTGGTTCTATAAATTATTTGATTTGATTCCACAATTTTTAAAGGAAATTTGTTCTATATATTTCTTACAAATTCCATACCAAAAAGAACTTTATATGAATAAATATCCTAAGCCACATATGAGTTATTACTCTATCCTATAGCCATATTAACTAAGCATATTCAAACACACTTGGAATAACCATTGAATCTTCATTATTTTATATTAATATACATAATAAATAATGAAATTTCTAAGTCGATAAATTTTTTTCATGATTTTTTAATAAAATGAGTTAATGTCA
Source organism: Pinus taeda (assembly GCA_000404065.3). Lineage (NCBI taxonomy): Eukaryota > Viridiplantae > Streptophyta > Pinopsida > Pinales > Pinaceae > Pinus > Pinus taeda. Next base: position 225,866 of record APFE030597876.1, read on the forward strand.
AGTATAACATTCTTTCAAAAAAGAAATTGCAGTCAAACACCTTAAAAAGATAGATTGTGATTTATTTATAGCTTATATAATAGATGACATTTCAAACTTAATTTAACCCATGAAAAGTTCATTGCAGAAAAGTATTCGTAGACCCTGTGAGATTGAAACATATAAAAACAATGTTTGTATTTTAAAGCCTTGGTTAGAAGAAACAATTTCTTAATTTAATTAAAATATTTTTTTTATAGAAATATGGAATGGAAGTGTGGAAATGAGTACATAATGTCATTGAGAAATTTTACATAACATCACAACAAATATACATATGTTTATAAAGAACCAAATTATAAGATGATTCGAGCTCATAAAGCTTAAGAGAAGCCCTTTTCAAGCTTTTATTCAATATAAAACATGGTAAACAATCACCAATAAAAAAAACCTACATCATGTAATTTTTGTTTGTAAATTAAAGAACATGAATAGAAATGGTTGCGGTTTTACTTGTGTGTAAGATTAGATGTACTTCTTACTCTTAAGTTGAACATGATTTCAATGAAGGCAATCTCATCTAACCTTTTGCGTGGTTGCATTATTGCTCTATTATCTATCTATTCTTCTACCCTTTCATGAAAAAACCTATAGAAAATGCTCTGTTATCTATCAATTCTTATACATTTTCATGAATAAGCCTACATAAAGTAATATAACTTTGTCTTTTATCTATTATTTTACCTTCTCATAAAGAGGCCTACATAAGAGAATATAAAATAAAAGGGAAACAAAACATATGGCTACTTTCAATTTAAGATGAAAATGTGTGTATCAACCCAATATATGCCTTTTTTTTTCCATGTGTCTTTTAACCTTCCTCTAGCTCCTCCCACTGTGATGTTGTCTTTGAAAGAGTTAACTTATCCATTTTTAAACCCACCTATATACCCTCCCCATGATGTTATCTTTCAAAGAGTTAAACTTATCCATTTTAAAATCGTCTTAAAACTTAAAACCTTATTACATAAATTCTAATATTGAAGAGTTTTTTCAACCAATTATGTTACATATAAAACAAATAATCCAATTTTCATTTGGAGATTTTGAGACAAATTATGCACTTTTCATTTGAATATTTTGGAGTGTTTAATGGCATATCTAAGTGGACCTCTCAAACTTCCACCATGACATTATGATATAATCAATAGTATATGCAAAGATTTATTATAACAAAGCTAGTGAAAATTCCATGTAATAAAAGTTGATAAAGGAAAAATAATAACCAAGGTTATGGGACACTTATTCCAAGCTGAGTGTTAGGCAAAACATCCTAGTGTGTGTGTTCGTTTGGTTTATTATGGCTAATGAAATTGGCAAAGGCAATGGAAAATTCCATGGAAAGGCATGAGGCATTAATTGGCATTTTATTTATGAAAATAATGGAAATCAGGAGAAGAGGAAGATGAAAGGTCATAGGTTGCATGTGAGGAGGAAAATGAAGGGAAATAATGGAAAATGAAGAAAATAGACACCTCATTAATAAAAAAGCTTCTGAGGATCAGTTGGTACCTTTTTCAGTTCAATTTTTGAGTTCTCTCTCTATTCTCTCTTTCACACTCTTGCACTTAGAGTTTTCTTGAAGCACTTCAACAATGGATTAAGAAAGGAAAAGAAGGCAAAGGAAGTGAGCATCAAGCAAGGAAGAGTAGGATCAATCAACTACAAAGAGATTATTTGTAGGTATCAATTTGCATATGTGATTTTCTTGCTACATTTGGCATGCATGGTACATGCATGTGTGTATTTGGTCCTATGACTATCATTGACATGGTTGTTTTCCAGGTGTGACAATGTTCTTCAACATTGCCTTGCCATTTCCAGATATTCATGATGTGATGGGATCTCATGTTTTGGTTGAGATGGATTGATGGATGGATTCAAAATTGAGTGAGGTGGTCTCTGGAAGAAAGAACACAAGGCCTAGTGATCCCTAAATTAGACTATGGATTGCAGTAAACACTTGTCCTAGTAACCCTTGAACCAAACTGTGGGTTGCGGTAAAGCCATATTTTGTGTTACCTTGGTGGGCCTAGGAATCCTCGGTCAAAGAATAGCATGGTATACAGTAAATCTTAGAGGTGAGTTCCCTCGATCAGGCCTAAGAATACCTAACCAGTGAATGGTAGGATATACGGTAAATCCTAGAGGATGGAGTGTTGATTAGGCCTAGGGATCCTCAACCATTGTATGGCAGGATGTACATTAAATCCTAGAGACTACAAGACAGGAAAGTTCCTCATGGTGTAGGTGGATAAATCTGATGGAATCCATGCTTGTTTAGGGCCTAGTGATCCACTAGGAATTGCGGTAAAGCGTGGTTCTATTAATGAGGGTGAGGTGGTGTAGCCTCAGGAAGCCCTGGTTGATTTTAGTTATGAGTCCCACATTCATGCATGGAATATGGCACAGGGGGTGATTGGCTGAAAGAAAGATTTGGTTCAGCCAATTTATGATCCAGTGGTACGTCGAAGTCCCATACCTAGTTGGATTATGCATTCATTAATAAGTGTTCAGTATCCTAGGTATTTCATGTGTGAATGTACTGGTTTATATGTGGATTTTATGGTTGTTGTATCCTTATGATTTATTTTTTTTATATGTTGGTTATGAGTATGTGTTATGATAGTGATGATGTATGGCTCTCATCACGTTTTGATTTGTAAATGAATGAACAATGAATATATGACCTAATAGAGGATAATGTAGCTAATGTGATAAGGAATCAATGCTTCTTAGTGATTCTCATATAAGTATGAGATCCCTATGCTCATGTATATTGTTAGACCTGTAAAATGTGTATTTGTGACATGTTTGATGAAATTCATGTCATGGCTAGTAGGGGTCTAGTCAAGTCTTGTTCAAGTATTTTTATTAGTATCATTGTTTCAATGTTACTTTTTATTTCTGGAAGTTCCATGTAGTTATGGACAGTGACCTGAGACCTGGCCTTGAAAATGTGGCACATAATCCGGGGTCACAGGCTCAAAATTAGTTGAAAAATACCCTAGTCGCTTCCATGCCCTTGTTGTGAGAGTGACTGGAGCATCCGATCTACATGCATGCCCATGTCATGGGAGAAACTGAGGCCCTAGGTTAGTATAATGTTAAGTTTCCTCAGGGGTTGGTCACTTGGAAAGTTTGGTTGGCTCTTGAAGGTTTTGTAGCATGCATGGAATGTCAATTTGGTTTTATTTTTCTAGTTCTACTTCCTTAGCTATACATGGGAATTTGAATCAGATCATAGTATACTCTTGTCACATGTTTACCCCAGTCGACCAGTTAACTTGGATAAATGTGGGAGGAGGGCGTTACAGAGTGATATAAGAGCATGGTTCACACCTTGGTTTGGATGGGTAGTGTGTTGGTCATGCATACATATCAGTTTCATATGTGTTCTTCATGCTTGTAGTCTATGAGCTTGTTTTGTATGCATGGTGTTGGTCATGGTTGCAATTGTGTCACCATGTAAAATTTGATGGTGTGTTGTTGGATGTGTTTATCATGAGCATAAGTTGGTTATGCACCGGTTATGCATGTATTGTGTATGCATGCATGTCATACATATGTTGATTATGCATACATTTACATGGTTGTAGTTATCAGGCATGGATTCATGAAGTGTGGTTAACATGAACATGCATTGATGACTAGACTATGGTTAGGATGATATATATATATATATATATGTTGTTATGTATGTTTATATATGTATTGTGCTAATCTAGTTGATATTGAAGATGAGATATCCACCCCTGAACTATACTGAGGTATGTTCATTATGTTATGTTTTGGTTTTAGCTGACATGGTGTCACTTGTAGAAAATAGATCAAAGATGACTACCAAGATAGTCGAATACAACTCCTGAGACTCTCCCCATGGATAAGATGAGAAATTTGGTGTTGGTTACTCTTCTGAATTAGTAGACACATTAAGGATTTTGAAGGAAGAATTAAGGAGTTTCAAAGAAGATAATGATGTAATCATGTCGGCATAGGAGAAGCAAGCAAAATTCAATGCAGTAATACTTCAGAGTTTGTCAGAATTGCAGAGACATGGAAAACTTCGGATTATTCATGGATAGGAGGAAAAAACTAATGGGTCATATATCAATAGATATCATGGTTGGCACAAGTTGGATAGGGATGCCACGGTCACATATGGCAGGTTCTTGGACACTCCATATAGGAGAGGTGATGGACACAGGTACCATTCAAATTCTAGTTCTGGCAAGAACTATGATCATCACTATTATCACCCTTACAGGAAAAGTGACAAGGGATACTTTCTAGAAGAGTTTAAGAAATCTAAGACACCTACTTTTTATGGGGATTTAAAGAAGCCGTAGGACGCAGAGGCTTGGTTACTTGGGATGAAGAATTTATTTGAATTGCATGAGTACACATAGAATATGAAGGCCGTAGTAGCTATCTTCAGCCTCAAAGGGAAATCAAACATCTGGTGGGAAGATGTAAAATGGGTCAGAGACATTGTGACATAAGAATTGAGTTGGGATGAATTCAAGAGACTCTTCAGGAAGAAATACTTGTCAAAAAGGTACTATGATTGAAAACCCAAGGAGTTTATGAGCTAAATATGGGATCAATGATAGATGAGGAGTATCTGACCAAGTTCTTGGAGTTATTGAGTTATGTACAATATATTAAGGATGGAAAGGCCAAATTTTAGATATTTTTTAGTGGATTACCATTATCATTTAGAGATCAAATTGAGTATGATGAGCCTCGGTCATCTGAGGAAGTTATTAGGAAATTGAAACATTGCTATGAACAGTCAAAGTGTAAGACAAAATCACAACACGGATTGAAAGGGAAAGATAAAGGTAAAGGTAAATGGCATCTGAAAAGAACAAGGTATCAGAATGTAGAAGAGAAAGAGAATGTTGCATCATACAAGAAGCTCAACATAGCTAAACAAGTTCATGGGTCACAACACCAAAATAAAGGTGATGGTACAAGATAGTTGGAGTGTTGGACATGTGGCAAGGAACATCTTAAGATAGATTGTCAATAGAATCATGGTGGTAGGCCTCATATATATAGTGAACAAGAGGTGCAAAATGTTAGGGATATTGGGCAGACCATTCCTTGTATCTATGTACCACTCGATAACAGGTAGTAAAATAACCAAACATCTATCATTGAGATGGATGGTAAGATTTTTGATCGAGTTGTTTCTATTTTAATTTACCCTAGATCTAGTTATAGTTATGTTAATCCCGACTTGGTGGATAAATGTGTTTTAATAAAGAAGTGCATACAAAATGTTGGTTAGTACAATTGGCTACATGTACAAAGAAGAGAGTTCATCAATGGGTAAGAGCTTGTGATTTTGAGTTGAATGGTATGCCTACATTAGCACATTTGAATGTATTACCTTTGGGATCATACAATATGTTGTTTTGTATGGAATAGTTGTACCTTCACAGGACCAAAGTGGATTGTTATGACAAATCCATTGAGTGCTTGGATGAAAATGGAGAAAAGAGAGTCTTACAAGGTTACAAGAAGGAAACATCAGTTAGAATGGTGACAACTATGCTGGCCAATTGTAGAAAAGGGCGTGTTTTATTTGTAGTGTATATTTCTAGTGATAAAGGTAAGGATGTTGAGGATGCAAATGTATTGAGAAGGTACCTGATCTTACAACAGTTTCAGGATGAATTTACTGTAGATATTTTAGAGTTTCCACCTCATAGGGAAGTGAATTTTTCTATTGAGTTGGTACTAGGGGATGTGTCAGCATCAAAGGAACTTTACAGGATGAGCACACCAGAGTTAATAGAGCTAAAGTTGTAGTTGAAGGAAATTCTTAATAAGGGATACATTAGGACAAGTGTATCACCTTGGGGTGCATTGGTATTGTTTGTAAAGAAGAAGGAGGTACTCTTAGGTTATGCCAAAGAAACGGTGATCACTTCATCTATGAAGGGCATGCCAACAGGCAAAGTCTTGTACCAAAATTTTGAAAACTTTTTTTACCTCCAGCATGAGGTAAAACACCTGTTTATTAATAAGCCCACTTTTGCCAAATATAAAGAGGCGGATGAGATATACAAAAAAATGATCAATATCCAATTACCAGATGAATAAAGATGGGAAAAGCTAAATTATTTACTGTAGTAAAAGGATAGTAAATTATAAATCTACAGTAAAAAGGTGAAACAATGAGGTAAAAGGATATTGACAAGTGAGCAGGCTTAAAGTGTATCAGATGAAAGACTATCAGGTGAAAGATTAAAGTAAAACAGAACATCCAACGTGAAGACCAAACAAACAAGCAGCATAAAGAGAAAAAGATCAAAGAACAAAGCCATCAAAATCTTAATAATAGGGGCAACAAGCAGTAGTTCAATAGTTATCTCTATCTTCTTTCAAGAAGACATTCCTTTTTTCCTAGATTAGTTTTGAAAGAAGTTTCATATATTCTTTAATTCATTTTGTATAAATACTTCAAAATTCGAAGGATTATGGTGGATTATTTTACATTTGTAGAGTTATTTTGATCTTGAACCGAAGGGTGATTGTACTATTTTCAAGTTAACAGACTGGAGCAAGTAATAAAATCATTTCGCTACAGGATTCATGAGATGAGACATTTGCAGTGAAGTAATTTCTTTGTGTGATTTTGTTACCTTTATTATGTGTTTCATAATCTTAAATGTGTTCAAAATCTAAATGGATTAACTGGAAATATCACTCAGAACATGTTTAATTACACTATGTTTTGCATAGTTAGTCATTTACATCTTTTCCTCTAATACCCGGATTTGAGAACCCTTAATTTCTCTCCTCTCCAGGTTAACATCTTTCATTCCTTCCAAAGTCCAGCCTAGGGAATCCTTAATTGCTCCCTGGATCCGATTTGAAGCCATTCACCATTTAGCCTTTGAGCTCTATAGTAACTCATCTATCTTGCCCTGTAGATACTATTTTTAGAATTCAATCTAGTCTTGTTTGTCTGACATTTGACTCCATAGCCTAATGGCAGAAACCAAACCTCTGTTTATCTAAGTAAAGTGATCCCACCATCAAAGTTCAAAACAAAACCCCAAGTGCAAGCAGTAACTAGCCTAAAATCATCTTAACTAAAACAAAGTTAAATTATAAAGAGAGAGCCCTCTCTGAGCATTAGGAAGGCTAGGTCCTGATCTCCAAAAGTGGTTTGTGGTTACCTTTGATTTTTCTTTCTTCATTTAACTTCAAAAGAAATATCAGAGTGATAACATTTCTGGTGACTCCAGTGGGGACTTCGATCCTCAGTCTCATAAAAATTTAAGGAAACCTTAGATTTAATCTTGAGCCCCTTAAGGTCATTTTCTGAAGTAAATTTTCAAAATTTTCATAAAAACAATCTAAAAAGTTAAAATTCTGGCTCCTAAGAATATTCACTATACCAAGGCAAACCCAGATCCAAACCCTACAACTAGAGAGAATTTTAAGACAGCCCAAAACAAAAGAAACTCAAGCCAGTAGTAGCAGGTTAGTTAGATCCAATTCGGTCCCTAAGGAATTGTCAACTTTAGAGGACATCCCTTTTGATTTGTCATTTGACCTTTCATTATTTAGAAGTAAATTTGAGAATGTAATCCATGAAACAATCTTATAACCTGAGTTTCTTCAACTCATTGAATCAAAAAGGATTATTCATTCAGATTTAGATAAATTTGTCATTGAGACTTTTGACAAGATAGAAGCTTGGGCCTCTAAATTGATAAGTAATATAGGTGATTCTTACATTCAACAGTCTATTGAAGTAGTTGCCCTTACTATTGTTGCCCCTGAAGTTTCTGTACAAACTTCACTCACTGTAAATACCCCTTCATTTACCACAACCTCACCAATTGTATCTACCACAATCCAATCACCTAAACTAGTTATTAATCAACCATCTTCATATCATCTAGTTCACCTCCATCTGTTTCAAGTCCTTCCTCAAGTACTACAACTCTACCCTCTATTCAATCCAGAATCACAGTAATGGAAAACTGATATGCACCTCTTGTTCTACCTGCACAACTCCATGACATGCCTATAGATTATCAGAGTAAGATCTTCCTATTTGATGCTACTGGTCATTACACTACCCAACAACATGTAACAAGATGTCTAACTTTTTTGAGTTGCATGAGATAGATGAAGCAGATGTCCAAATGAGATTGTTTTCCCAAAATTTAACTGGGGATGTCAACAAATGGTTCAAAGACTTTCCTGCCAACCATATTGCAAACTTAGCCAATTTTCATAGGTTATTCATTGATAGATGAGAGAGAAAGAAAAACCCATTGCAAATACTTTCTTAATATGAAAACATTAGAAGAGCTCCTAATGGGTCAGTTGAGGACTATTTCATTAGGTTTAATAGCAATGCAATTCCAACCAATATTAAGCCTCCACATGACCTTGAATTAATTAAGTTCCTTGATGGTTTTAACACTAACATGTCATATTTGCTAAGGAAAAGGAACTCTCAAACACTTGAACAAATGCAAAGAAATGTTGTTAGTGGATAGGCCAACTTATTAGCTAAGAAACCATGAATGAGGAATGAAAAAAAAGTTGTATTTAAAGAGGAAGATTCCACTTCAGATGGAAAAGTAGATATTTTAGCTAAGAGTTTAGAAAGAATCATGGATAGTTTGGAAAACATGGAGAGGAAAAATCAGTGGGAGAATCGACAACAAAAACCCCCAATAAGAAACCCAAATTTTAGGAAGAACCCTAATGCTAGAAAGAATGCTACACTAGATCAACAGATTAGGCCCCCCTTCCAATAAAATTATGTTGAGGATTCACAGAATCAAGAAGGAGAGGATGATACCTAGATTAACTTACTAGAAACCAAAGATGAGGACACTGTGTTTCTTACTCAAGAAGAACATGAGTTATATATGTTGCAATAGTTACAGTTAGAATTTGGTGAATCCTTTGATTTTAAATAGGGATATGAGTTAGCTATATATGAGGTACACAAACAATATAGGTTGAGAAGTAAAAAGAATAATGAGACTCCCATTAAAAGGTCCATCCAAACCCAGACTAAGATAATAAAAGAAGATCTAGTTAACAAAGTGTTACAAATCCTCCCTAGGGGAACACCAGAGACTTCAATCCCTAAAATTGTAGATATAACCTCCATTGAAACCCAAACAAAGACAATTACTGAAAACAATCAAAATAAGAGAAATCAAGGCAAAAAAGTAGAAGCACAGACTGAAATTCCTAGTACTGAGAAGCAGAATAAGGACACACAAACTGCACATATTAAGGATGATCTAAATCAAACAAACAAACCTCATCTTCCTTTCAATATCAAAACTGAAATAGCAAAATTAAAGATATTAGTGCCTTTGACTGAACTAGTAAACAATGAATCTTATAGGTCACAAATAACTGAAACTTTAAACATAGGAGAGGGAGAGGATTCTATTAATTTGAATGATGATTAGCCTGAATTATTGTTTGGACCTGAGGCCAGTGGCATTCATCAGCAACGGGGAGTTCCTCCTTTTTACATCAGCCTAAACATTCATGACAAAATTTTTCATAATGCTATGTTGGACTCAGGGGAATCCCATAATTTGATGCCAAAGGCAATAATGGAAAGACTAAACCTTGACATCACCAAGCCATATAAGGATTTGTTTTCTTTTGAAAACTGCCCGGTTAAATGCCTCATCAAATATTTATGTGTAACTATTGTCCATCACCATCCAAAGAGCATTCTAATCGACATTGTAGTTGTAGACATCCCACCGAAATATGGAATGCTGCTATCTTGCTCATGGGGAGAAAAACTACAATGATCCTTGCAGTTGGATATGTCTTATGCCACCATATCTGTTTTTGGCCAACTGAGAAAATTGGATAGAGAGACCTTGATGAAATACATGGTCACTAGTGAGGAAAAACCACAAAAATTTCCTATATACTCCATGCATTCAGATATGGACTCTTTTATCTTGTACAATGCAGAAAATGATAATAAGGAAATCACAGCTAAAGACCTGAAATACAAAACAACTGACAGTGAGAACATATTTCATGAGTCACTATGGCATCTAGACTTTGATGGATCTGTCAATAGGTTAGAGGTTGGTGCAAGAGTGTGGATCCATAATATGGAGAGTAATCATGCTAAGGGACATGCTTTTATATTGAACTTCAAGTGTACCAATAAAATGGACAAATATGAAGCCCTAATTCTAGGGTTACAATTGGTTAGGAAAATGGGAGCCAAAATAGTTTCCATCATGGGAGACTCAGAACTGATTATTAAATAGATTAATGGTGAATACTCTGTGAACAATCCTAGACTTGGTCGATATAGTGATACTATTCTAGACTTGATCGAAGACCTCCTCGAATCATACTTTGCCGCCATTCCTAGAAAACAAAAGATGCAGGCCCATAGTTTGGCCACTTTTGCTAGTACTTGTAAATTTCCATCTCAACCCAACCATAAATACATTGTAGAAGTCAGACATAGGCTTGTTATACCAGATAACCTGAAGTATTGATAGATTTTCTCCCAGGATTCTCAGATTTACGATTTCATGAACAATAAAGGGGAATTTCAGAATTGTAAGATAGATACTAACTGTACAGTAGACAATAATATAGAAATTAACATAGATGTAAATATTTTAGATATAGCTAAACCAACTAAATTTACTATAGTAGAAATAGATAGTTTAGAGAATGTAGAGATTGAAGAAATAATGAATGATGATCTTAAGATTCTTAATTTGAAAAATAAATTTTGCCTAAAGGATTAGTACCTTTGGAATATTTGTTTGACTCTAATGATGTAGCTAGGAAACCCAAAATGGAACCTCTGAGAGCTAACATAGAAGAGGTTAAGATAGGAACTGAGGATAAACCAAAACTCATTAAAATATAAAAAGCCTTACCTCCAGAGGAAAAGGTTAAATACATCAATCTGTTTAAAGAGTTCCAGGATGTATTCACATGGAGTTATGAAGACTTAAAATCTTATGACACCAGCATAATCCAACACAAAATACCTCTAAAAGAAGATCATAAACCTTTCAAATAGAAACTTAGGAGAATAAACCCAGTTCTTATGTCCTCTATTGAGAAATAATTTAAAAGAATGTTTGATGCCCAAATAATAGCCCCCATTAGATACTTAGACTGGATTTCAAACTTAGTCAAAACTAGGAAAAAGACAAGTGAAATTAGACTTTGTTTATATTTTAGAAATTTAAACAAGGTCTCACTAAAAGATAACTATCCTCTACCAAAAATGGACCATATACTACAAAGGGTAGTAGGCTCATCTAGGATTTCACTGTTAGAAGGATTCTATGTGTATAACCAGATCTTAGTCCAACTTGAGGACCAAGCCAAAATTGCATTTAATACTCCATGGGGTACCTTCATGTATTTGAATATGCCTTTTGGATTAATGAATGCAGGTGCCACATTTCAAAGAGCTATGGATATAGTTTTTTCCAAGGAGATCCATGATTTCCTAGTAGTATTCGAGGATGACATCACAGTCTTCTCTAAATTTGACAATAAAAAACTATACCACCTCAGAAGAGTATTTATCAAATGTAGAAAATTTGGGATTTCTTTAAATCCCAAGAAAACACTCTTTGGTCTGGAAGAGGGAAAACTATTGGGGCATATCATATCTAAAGATGGGATTAGAATAGATCCTGCTAGAATAGAGGCCATTTTTACCATTACCCATCCTAGAAACATTAGAGAGTTACAGTCATGTCTAGGCAAGATAAAATTTCTTAGGAGATTCATTTCAAGTCTAGTAAAACTTATTAGAGAGTTAAATAACATGCTAAGAAAGGACTCAGCACTTAAATGGATAGTGGAGGCCAAAAAATCCTTTGAAGCCATCAAGGAAGCATTAACCAAGACTCCAGTCCTAATAAGTCATGATTTTAACAAGGATTTTATAATTTTTTCTTTCCCTTCAGAACACACCATTGCAGCAGTCTTACTACAAAAGAACAACCAAGGATATGAACAACCAATTGCATTTTTTAGTAAATCCTTAAGAGATGCCACACTCAAATACAATATCATGGAAAAACAAGCATTAGCTTTAGTAAAGGTTATCAAAGGCTTCAGAGTATACATTTTGTATTCTCACATTATTGCTTATGTTCCAAATTTTGTAATTAAGGACATTTTGACACAAAATGCGCCTAAAGGGAAAAGAGGAAAGTGGATTGCCACAATATTCGAATATGACATAGAGATAAAGCCAACTAAGCTTATCAAAGGCCAAGGTTTAGCCAAACTTATGGTTGAATCGAATTGTCAGGCCCTTGACATAAACTTCATCTGTGCCCTTGATGATCAAGAAGAGATGGCGACTCCACTGATCATTGAACCTTTTACTGATTCACCCTGGTATGTAGATATAATATTTCTATTACAAAATTTACAAGCTCCTCCTGGTTTGGCAAGAACTAAAGCTAGATTTTTAAATATGAAGTCATTAAAATATTGTATCACAGATAATGCATTGTTTTGGAAAGACAATAGTGGTATTATTTTGAATTGTTTACTGAAAAATAAAGTTGATAAAATCATGCAAGAGTTTGCTGCAAGGGATTGTGGAGGACACTTGTACTAGAAGACTACCACTGACAAAATCCTAAGGGCTGGTTTCTATTGGCCTACTTTGTTTGCAGATATTAAGAAACATGTGACCTCTTGTCATCAATGTCAAATATTTGAGGGAAAGAGAAAAATTTTACCCTTGCCTCTTAAACCAATTTCCAATGAAATTCCATTTCAACATTGGGGGTTAGACTTCATTGGAGAAATACACCAAGCCCCCTCAGCTCAGCACAAGTGGATTCTGATAGCCATTGACTATTTTACCAAACTGATAGTGGTCATACCTTCTAGGCAAGCCACATACACTGTCATAATTTCTTTCCTAGAGAGTAATATCCTGTAAAGATTTGGATGTCCCCAAAAGCTCATTACTGATAATGCAGCTATCTTTAAATCCAAGAGAATGATATATTTCTGTAACAAGTACCACATCACCCTTGGCCATTCCACGACCTATTACCTCAAGGTAATGGACTAGTAGAGTCATCTAACAAAAGCCTGGTCAATATCATTAAAAAATTGTTGGAAGATAACAAAAAGACATGGAACAAGAAGTTAGTCAATGCCTTATGGGCAGATAGACTGACTACTAAGAAGTCCATTGGAACATCACCCTATCAGCTGGTTTATGGGATGGATGTAGTTTTTCCATCATCCTTTGGAGTGCCAGTGATGATGATCATTCAGGAATTACAAGTGGAACCAAATGATATTCAAAGAAGAATAAACCAAACAATACACCTGTAGCAGACCAGAGAATAAGTATATGTAAAATCACAGGTAATCCAGGAAAAAATGAAGAAAGTATTTGATAAAAAGACTAAAGTAGATGATTTTTACATAGGAGATAAAGTCCTTAAGTAGGATTCAAGGAGAGAAGACAAAGGCAAGCATGGAAAATTTGATTTTTGTGGCAAGGGCCTTATGTCATTTATGGATACAGGGTCAACAATGCCTTTTTCTTGAGAGATATAGATGGATCAAATCTACCAGGAGGACCTGTTAATGATAGGATGCTAAAGCATTATTTTTCCACTAACTCACAATAGTTCAGTTTACTTTGCATCATTGTACATAACATTGCAGAGTGTAGATTGGATTGGATGGTAATCCTTTGAAGTTGAAGTTCGGAGAGAAGGCCCTGAGCTTTGAAGGATTCACTATCATAAGTATCAATAAAGTAGAATCATAGAAACACAGTTTACAAGGTAACTATAGTCACAATTCAAGGGCTAATGGTCTTTAGAGTTCTTGACATTTCACCAGGAAATGCCATCTCCATGTGGAGCCACTGTTAGAGTCCTATAGTGATAGGATTCATAATTTTTGAATTGGTTGAGGTTAAGTCTTGTAATATTGTACATACCTTTTCTTTCTGCAAATATTTTCCATATTAAAATTAAAAAATTTAAAGAGGGTATGTCCTAAAATAAATATCAAAGGACAAGAAAACTAATAAAAGATCAAAAAATGAAAACATATGAACCCCAAACAGAAAACATATCATGAAAGTGTGCAAGTCCAAATGCCACTACTCTTTACTTTACTATCTTAAATAATGGTTGTGTGTAGCTTTTCATACATGCCAAAACCCATGATAGTCAAACTGTTTAATCTTGACTACATCATGCTTTGAATTTCATGTTTATAGTTAGAGAATAAAAATCTGACCAAACAGTTTATTCTTGGCAGATTATTATACAGGTAGAGAAATAAAAGGAGCTCATTAGTTTAATATGAGACCTTGGAAGATATAAGGTTATAATTATATAGTTTGTTTCATAAAAGAAAAAGGAAAGATAAGGGTTTGCTAGCTTAACTGCACCCAACAAAGTGAAGAAAAAATGTTAGGATAAGTAGAAGAAAGGTTACAAAAATACAAGCTATTTGAGGCATAAGCACATCCATCATGTTTAATCATGTGTTTTAGTGTGCAGGAATTCACTTTTATCTGTTATGTTCCATAAACCCACATTACTTTATTAACCTCGCACATATACAATGATTAATTATGCTTAAGGGTAATTAACCATGGGCCTTGCTAAAACCCGTCCCCATCTCCTGCCATGCATCTCTGCCACACGATGACCATTGGATCGTCCACCCCCAGATCCTATGGCCCTTACCCATATCACGCCTGCTCACTGGCTGACCTTTACTAGCCCAAGAGCACACAATATGGGTGGTATTGCCCGGGCCCCCTTGGGTTATGTGGCGACACCACTCTAAGTTGTGTGCTCTCAGGAAAATACCGCAAAACCCCCATAAGTGGTGCGATATCCCCCAAATACTTCCTCCCCGCCATATATCAAAACCATCACTCTTCATAAAAACATTTCCCCGCCAATTTTCTAACCATTCCCGGTTAAAAACCCACAGACCCCCATTTTCACTCTTTTCATGCATTTTCTCTGTGAAAGAGTTTTAAGCCCTCCTGCGCCCCCAAGATTTTGCGACCAGTTCTGACTATCAATTATAGCTCGAAGAAGCTCTAGACACCCATTTCAGCCATCCACAACACACCTAAAGCCACAAAAACCTCTACAACCGCCATTCAAAGACCAATTTGCAGCCCCGACCATAATTTCTAGATATTTCAACATAAAACCAGAATGACCCTCTTAGTTTAAAATGTATAGTAAAATTCATGAAATAAATGATTGAATTTAATTGAATTCCCTTAAATTTAGAGTATTCGCTCTCCTAAAATACCAAAACTCCTACCTGAAAACTATCAATATCCTACTCTTGTACCAGAGTTAACAAGACTTCATCCCCATAGACAGTATAAGCCCAATTCCCACATTTTATCACAAATATGGCTTCCCCAACCTCTTTGGATGTTAGACTAGTGACAACCCCTCATTTAGACATCAACCATTTGGCCCTGGAAGACAGGGATTTTCAAATTAAAGATACAACCACCCCTGGCCACCTTTTAAGAATCCACTGTTGGGCCAAGGATAGGTTCCTAAACCATGTTGATGATATAAACCTTTGGGAATCCAATTTTCCCAAATATACATTCCTAGAAGTCCACCCATTCCCAAACATAGTACATTTTTATCATGCCTGTTATGTTCCAAGCCATAGGGTTATTGAGGCACCAAACCATGAAATATTATTCACCATCACTACTGAAGCCATCAACCAGATGCTGCAAATCCAGCCTAGTCCTAATCTGACTCCTTTTTCCATTGGAAACCTATTGGACCTGTACATCACACTGGACTTAGCCAAGATCAAACAAATATTTCAGAATTTCATCATTGAGGAGAAATATACTCCTAAAGACATTCCACCCTATGTTGCCACTATTTTTTCATAAACTAGCAGAAGAATAATCACCATACTCTCATGCATCATAGGATTTACATCAGATGAGCACGTGGATGAGGTCATCATGGCCTTATTATCCATTTTCACTCTAGGCAAGCCTCCTGATGTCATGTATGATTATGCCCAGTTAATTGAAGACAGAATGCATGAACATTTCACTAGATTTCCCATTGAAAGAGTTTTCAAATACTCTTCAATGTTGTTTCATATGTTCTTGTATTACCAAATAGATAAGTTCCCTTTGAGGATCCAGAAATTGGACACCAAGGGAAAGGAGAGACCAGTCATCTACTAGAAACCCTTAGTCCACAAGTTTTCCACTTCATTCATCTACAAAGACTATATTGACTCTTTTGTATATCCAGTCATGAACATGTTGACTTCTAAGACTCATCCTGGAATCAACCCAGAGATTAAAAGAGTACTGTAATTAGCCAAGAATAGCAAGGTGGGAGATTGGTACTTGTACCAAAACCACACATAGATTAGGATTTATGGCTGTGAGCTAGCCCCATACAAGTTGCCCAAGTACCTCCCAATGAGGATATTTGCCCTTGAATACTTTAGGCAGATGATCAACTCTAATGATATCAACTTCCTAGGTTATAGGAAGAAAACCTAGTTCAAAGTGAAGAACCAGATGGGCCCATTTATTTGCAACAACAGAGAAGTTGGACCAGAGGCCGAAAAGTTACTTTAATTAATGAAGTTCAAAAATAGTTTAATCAAGCACTATGACCCTCATGGGGTCATAAACAAGCTCAGACTCAAGGTCAAGTTGGTAACCTACATACACCACCCAAGGCCTGACATTGAACAATTTTCTAACTAGGATGAGTGGGTGGAGAACACCTTAATTTCCATGGAAAACAGTGTTGTGGACATAGAGAATACACTTATTGAATTGGAGAGACAATTTGATCATAACTCTTTCTTGCAGGTTCCAAAACAGGGAGGGCCAATGAACATTCCTCGAATCATACAAACCCCAGTAAATGAGGAGAAGAATCTTAAGAGGAGTAGGGATGAGGCATCTAGCTTTGCCATGGAGACTACTGATGAGTTGATTGAGCCAAGCAAGAGGCCTAAATTGAATCCTATCTTTGAACAAGAGGATAATATTGCATCAAAAGAAATAATTAACATTGAGGCAATGAGACAGAAAGGAAAAGAAGTAGCTGCATCAGAGGAGACACAACATCCCTCAACATCCAACACACAGTTGGTAGTAGACAGCCCAGTATGGATATTTCTTCCTATGTCGGGCCAGCTGACAAGGAAAGGGACATGAAAGACAGATTCAAAGAAATCAAAATGAGGAAGAGCAACTATGGGGCAATATCATTAACTCTCTCAATGATATTTGGCCATCCATATAGGTCATATTTGAGCAGATAGATTTAATAAACCAGGCTATAGAAGCCATTGAAAGGGTTAAAACAAAACTTGGAGATATGCCAGAGGAAGTAGTGATAATCATCCACTTCCTCAACTCCAAGAATAAATATGAACTGCAAGAGCTCGAGATACCTGATAGGACATGTACAATTTTGGAAGTCAGAAGAGTCCTCACCAAGAGGAATTTGATGTTGAATTTAGAAGATAAGTGTCAGAACATGCAACTAGCCATTGACAGGTTCATGGCTAAATTTGAACTTTTGAAGGAAAAGGGATTACCTAATCCCTTAGTTATAAATGAAAAGTTAATGACATAGGAAGATTAGAATAATAAGATCAAGGAAGTGGCCAAAGAACAGGGGATCACTTCATCTATGAAGGGCATACCAATAGGCAAAGTCTTGTACCAAACTTTTGAAAACTTGTTTTACCTCCAGCATGAGGTAAAACACCTGTTTATTAATAAGCCCACTTTTGCCAAATATACAAAGGCAGATGAGATATACAGAAAAATGATCAATATCCAATTACCAGATGAAGAAAGATGGGAAAAACTAAATTATTTACTGTATTAAAAGCACAGTAAATTATAAATCTACATTAAAAAGTGAAACAACAAGGTAAAAGGATATTGACAGGTCAGCAGGGTTAAAGTGTATCAAATGAAAGAGTATCAGGTGAAAGATTAAAGTAAAACAGAACATCCAGCGTGAAGACCCAACAACCAAGCATCATAAAGGGAAAAATATCAAAGAACAAAGCCAACATAACCTTAATAACAGGGACAACAAGCACCAGTTCAATCGTTGTCTCTATCTTCTTGCAAGAAGATATTCCTTTTTTCCTAGATTAGTTTTGAAAGCATTTTTATATATTTTTTAATTCCTTTAGTATAAATAATTCAAAATTCAAAGTATTATGGTGGATTATTTTACATTTGTAGAGTTATTTTGATCTTGAACCTAAGGGTGATTGTACGATTTTCAAGTCAATAGACTGGAGCAAGTAATAAAAGATTTCGCTACAAGATTCATGAGATGAGCCATTTGCAGTGAAGTACTTTCTTTGTGTGATTTTGTTACCTTTATTATGTGTTTCATAATCTTAAATGTGTTCAAAATCTAAATGAATTAACCAGAAATATCACTCAGAACTTGTTTAATTACGCTTTGTTTTGCACAGTTAGTCATTTACATGTTTTTCTCTAATACCTGAATTTGAGAACCCTTAATTTCTCTCCTCTCCCTGTTGACTTCTTTCATTCCTTCCAAATTTCGGCCTTGGGAACCCTTAATTTCTCCCTGGATCTGATTTGAAGCCATTCACCATTTAGCCTTTGAGATTTGTAGTAACTCATCTATCTTGCCCTGTAGACACTGTTTTTAGAACTCAATCCAGTCTTGTTTGTCTAACATTTGAATCCATAGCCAAATGGTAGAAACCAAACCTTTGTTCATCTAAGTAAAGTGATCCCACCACCAAATTTCAAAACAAAACCCCAAGTGCAAGCAATAACTAGCCTAAAATCATCTTAACGAAAACAAAGTTAAATTATAAAGAGAGAGACCTCTCTGAGCATCAGGAAGGCTAGGTCCTGATCTCCAAAAGTGGTTTATGGTTACCTTTGATTTTTGTTTCTTCATTTAACTTCAAAAGAAATATCAGAGTGATAACACTCTCTTAAAGCTTATTCCAACACACGACTCGCGCTTTCTGCTACAGGTAAAAGTATCTTTGTTCATTACACTATCTCATTTCATGTAACCCTCATAACCCTGAGTTGTTAGATTAACTTCCTCACAATATTCTTTTCATTTATGGATTTCCTAACCCTCAAGCGGGCATTTTCATGGGCGTCGTGTTGGGTTGTGGGTCTTTAGATTTCCGGGGAACCAAAACCCTTGCTAAAGGTAACCTTCATTCATATAGGAAATTCCTCGTAACGTTATGCATAGAATTGGTGTATTTTTTGTCTAGCACTCTTATTGGTTTTCTTTAAAGTCTTACCTTTATTTTCTTGTAACTTGTAGGCTTACATATGAGTGGATTTTGAATGGTGGCTACCACACCGCTTCGATATCCTTACAACCAGGTGCCTTTCATTTAAAGCATAGCCATTTGGATTGTAGTGAATATAAATTAGGGTTTTTAAGATTTAGAGATGTTGTTCAAAAACTGGAATGTCTTAGACAATTTTCTTGTAAAACCCTTCGAGGGTTTTGTATTTTCCTCTCTGGAAATGTTGGTTTTTCTACTTATTAAATATTTCAGTATTCCTATGTAACTAAGTTTATGATGAATGTTATTTGGCTTATCCTTGTTAGTCGAGGTTGACTATTGAACTAAACTCGGTGCTGTGGGAAGCTAAGTGTTGGGTTAAAAGGCAGTTTCCATTTTCGTTAAATATTTATACTTATGTTGTTTTATTCATTTGAATGCCACTGGTTTATATGGATGGATGTTCCCTCATGATGGAAATGCGAAATTCTAGTTGGTTGCTATTTATAACTTTGTCACTGTTTTATATCTCTGTCAATTTTTGTTCAAAAGAAAAGGTCGATGTTGCATTATATTGTGTCGCTTCCTAATAAATAACTTAGGCTTCTTGTAGAGTGTGTTATTTGTTGAAAGTATTGGAATGTGTCTAGTTTCAATACTTATGATTAAGATAGAATTAGTAGTACAATTTCTACTTCTGGACCAGTTGGCTATGCAAGCAGTAGCCTGGTACTAACCCCTTCTTTAATCCAATGTAAACTCTCAGCTTATACAAATAAAAATGGCTCCAAATTTTAATGTAATGCTGACACATATATATACATTTCCTACATGACGTCATAATTTCATTTTTTTTTAATTTATGGTTAAGCATGCATTTGGTTCTTCCTTTTTGGAGTCCAATTTTCTAGTTGCTTCCATCACAAAATGTAAAGGGAAAAGGGAATATACCCTATGTAATTAATAATTTAGGAACTCGTGCAATACTACTGGTATACTTTCAAAAGAATCTTCTAAAATTTCACTTTGTTATCATAATTCAGTTTTGCAGTTGTACATAAAGAATATTACACAATTTATCGTACTCTCAAACTACTATGTTCAGTGGAACATCAACACTTGGGTTTATACCTATTTTACCAAATACAGTAACCAAATATATATCCATTTTCATTCATGAACTCATAGATTTAGACTTAAGCAAATATGGAATGCTTATCTGTCTATGTCAACCCATGAATTCAACTGAGATGAGACTGTCTCCACCCAACCTTGAGAAGGGCATTCACGTCTACTGCTCCCCACTAGCTCAACTCCACGACAACAGGTAACAATTTTTTTAGTATTATCTCTCGAATCTGTTAATAGAGAGAGACTACTGTCAAGTCTAAGATACCATTGATTCTAATTATGTACTGAGGTTATCCAGTCGCCTAGGTTGAGCTCTAGATTTTCCCCTCTAACATTGTGTTTTTCCTTAACATAATTTCCTTTATCCTTCTTTCTAATTCAATATTGAACCCCTTTCTTTCCACTAAGATATCTTTTTATCTCTAGGAGAGAAAGGGGAGGTTGGAATTCGTTTCCGAACTCCCTTATTGAATTCTGAGATTTCATAATTACAAAAAAAGATATTTTTTACTATTTAAATATTCATCTAAGATGTCATTGGTCTTTTCGTGAGTTCTATTTACTAAAATCTTGAACAAGATAAAGTAATTTCTAACTGTTTCCAGGAGATGTTACAAAAGTGTTCAATTTTTTTCCACATAGGTTAACATGTCTTCGGAGAATAGCTATCTTACCTTCAAACTCCACCATAGCGGGTTGATACTCTGCATGATGATCCTCCAAGGCAAAATTAATCTTTGGTATCTTCCTGGCCAGATCTCCAACCATGGAAGCTTCTTGAACACTTGATTTAATTCCATTTCTGGTGCAGTGAGGATAGTTCTTGTAGTAGTGAGGTTCTCCACAACCCTAACATTGCGAGGGTGGTTTTGGTGGCTGTCTAAGTTCTATCTTGTTATGAGTTTCAATTGTTTTGGCTTCATCTAGATTTTGGTTTCGCGAAAGATATTTCCCAAGGCTTCTCCCCCTTCTTTTCTGGGTACAACTTTCATTGCACCTTATCTGTTGCCCTTAAAATTTCTTGAAAATCCTTTCTACCCCTTTTTTGCCTGGCTAGCTCTTATTACCTTCTCCTTTCTGCTGCATCTAATCATAGTAGATACAAGACTTTCGAATAGTTTCATCCATTTTTTTCGAATTTTCAAACTCTATTTGTTCCTTCGTATGAGTAGGAAAACTTCGTAGGAAGAGTTG
Organism: Pinus taeda; assembly: GCA_000404065.3. Classification (NCBI taxonomy): domain Eukaryota; kingdom Viridiplantae; phylum Streptophyta; class Pinopsida; order Pinales; family Pinaceae; genus Pinus; species Pinus taeda. Next base: position 247,601 of record APFE030597876.1, read on the forward strand.
TACTTTTGATTTCTCCTCTCACATGTACAGAATGTATCGCAACAAAGATGTAAATTTGGCTATAAATTCATCCGTGGACTATTGTCCTAACCTCAAGTCATGGAATTCCTTCATCTTCTCATCATAGAACCTTTCTGTCAAGTATTTATCCTTAAAATAATCCTGGAAGGTATCCCAAGTTAGCCCTCACTCATCCACATTTTGAATTGTTTTAATCTCTTCCCAACAAAGGGTGGCTAAACCTTACAATTTGCAAACAACTAGTCCAGCCTTTAAATTATCATCATATTCGTATATATGAAAATACTAGTTCATATTAATCAACCAAGCTTCTACTACCTCTTTTGCTTCTCCATAAAATAATGGAGGTTTTATTTTTTTAAATTCTCCATGTAACTCAATTCTTTGCTTCTTAGCCCCTCTACCTCCAGAAGTATTCCCTAATTCTTCCTCATCATTATTCATTTTAGTTTCCTCTATTTCCAGAGGACCTCTCCGTTGCTACCTTATCTCATCTTTGTTTTCGTTGTCTGCACTAAGATCTAGATCCCTTAGATTCGGTTGATCCAAGAGGATTTTTAGGATTCTCTCTTGATCTAACCTCAATATCTCATTGTCGGTGCGCAAGTTCATCATTTATGCTCGTAACTTTTGAATAGTCTCTAGCAACACAACATTCTCATTTGTCATATTCCCCCATAACTAAACACAGATTTCTTAGTTAGAAGGGGTAGTTCCTCGTCCCCTTCTCATACTATTTCTTTGCTCCTCTTTGTGCATTTAAACATTTGGTTATTGACAACTTTCTTGCCCAAGGCCATAGAGCTACAACTTGTGGCTCTGATACCACTTGTAACATGTAAAGACATATAAAATAAAAGGATATTTTTATTTGTCTATTAACTTATAATATTAAACCCATACCTTCATAACCATATCATTAGCATATGCATAAAGATTGCAATATGGTATTAACCTTATTATTATTATCATATATATCATTGACTTCATTATTGGTGAACATAATACATATGTGTAAGGTTTTCAATATGGTATGTGTTTTAATTAGACCCATTAAGCGCGTTAACAAACCTCGAAAAGAATCGATCAAAGAATTGAGAAGGTTTATAGGATTACAGGTGGGTTCCACTACCACAGATAGTTGGACGTTGTGGAACCGTTGATCATTACGATTCTGATCCGATGGCATGAACTTGCTTGTGAATGGTTAGGGTTTTGGCTAGGGTGTCTATGTTACCATTCTACTCCATTCGCTTGAAGCATATCCATGAGGATGAGCTTTGCAACTCAATGCAAGGGGTAAATTTTCACCATTAGTCAATTGTTTCATGAACAAATATGGGTTATTTAGTGGACTATGTTAAATCTCAACAACGAGTTCTTTAATTATGTTTGCGATTCAACAATTTCTTTATAGGCTACTATGCCATCTAAAGGATTTCTCTCCTAAAGCTTATTCCAGCACATAGCTCATGCTTTTTGCTACAGCTAAAGGTGTCTTTTTTCGTTACACTATCTCATTTCATGTAACCCTCATAACCCTGAGTTGTTCGATTAACTTCATCACAATATTCTTTTCATTTATGGAGGTCCTCACCCTCAAGCAGGCATTTTCATGGGCAGAGTGTTGGGTTGTGGGTCTTTAGATTTCCGGGGAACCAAAACCCTTGCTGAAGGTAGCCTTCATTCATACAGGAAATTCCTCCTAACGTTATGCATAGAATTGGTGTATTTTTTCTCTAGTGCTCTATTGGTTTTCTTTAGAGTCTTACCTTTTCTTTATTGTAACTTGTAGGCTTACATCTGAGTGGGTTTCGAATGGTGGCTGCCACACCACTTTGATATCCTTACCACCAGATGCCTTTTTTTTAAAGCATAGCCATTTGGCTAGTAGTGAATAGAAATGAGGGTTTTTAAGATTTAGAGTTGTTGTTCAGAAATTGGAATGTCTCAGACAGTTTTCTTGTAAAACCATTCGAGGGTTTTGTATTTTCTTCTCTGGAAATGTTGCTTTCCATACTTATTAAATATTTCAATATTCCTATGTAACTGAGTTTTTTATGAATGTTATTTGGCTTATCATTGTCAGTCGAGGTCAACTATTGAACTAAACTCGGTGCTCTGGGAAACTGAGTGTTGGGTTAAAAGAAAGTTGCCATTTTCATTAAATATTTATACTTATGTTGTTTTATTCATTTGACGGCAACTGGTTTATATGGATGGATGTTCCCTCATGATGGAAATGCAAAATTCTAGTTGGTTATTATTTATAACTTTGTCACTATTTTATATCTCTGTCAATTTTCGTTCCAAGGAAAGGGTCATTGTTGCATTATATCATGTCGCTTCCTAATAAATAACTTAGGATTTTTGCAGTGTGTTATTTTATGAAAGTATTGGACTGTATCTAGTTTCAATACTTATGCTTCAGATATAATTAATAGGACAATTTCTACTTCTGGAACGGGTGGCTGTGGAAGCAACAGCCTGGTCCTAACCCCTTCACTAACCCAATGTAAACTCTCAGCTTATACAAATCAAAATGGTTCCAAATTTTAATGCAATGCGAAGACATTTATATACATTTCCTACATGAAGTCGTACCTGCATTTTTTTAATTTATGGTTAGGCATGCATTTGGTTCTTCCATTTTGGAGTCCAATTTTCTTGTTGCTTCCATCACAAAATCTAAAGGGGTAAGGGAATATACCCTAAGTAGTAAATAATTTAGGAATTCCTGCAATACTCTAAGTTACAATATGTTGGTCTATACTTTCAAAAGACTCTTCTAAAAGGTCACTTTGTTATCATAATTCAGTTTTGCAGTTGTACTTAAAGAAGATTACACAATTTATCATACTTTCAAGATATTATGTTCAGTTAAACACAAACACTTGGGTTTATACCTATTTTACAAAATACAGTAACCAAATATATATCCATTTTCATTCATTAACTCATAGCTTTAGACTTAAGAAAAGCTGGAATACTTACCTGTCTATGTCAATCCATGAATTCAACTGAGGTGAGATCGTCTCTGCCCAACCTTGAGAAGGGAATTCACATCTACTTCTCCCCCTGAGCTCCACTCCAGGACAACGGGAAACAAGTTTTTTAGTATTATCTCTCGAATCTGGTAATAGAGAGAAAGACTATAGTCAAGTCTAAAATACCATTGATTCTAATTATGTACTGAGGTTATCCACTCACCCAGGTCTGGCTCTAGATTTTCCCCTCTAACATTGCGTTGTTACTTAACAGACTTTCCTATCTCCTTCTTTTCAATTCAAGACTGAACCCCTTCCTTTCCACTAAGATATCCTTTTATCTCCAGGAGAGAAAGGGGAGGTTGGTATTCGTTTCCAACCTCCCTTATTGAATTTTGAGATTTCATAATTACAAAAAAAATTATTATTTACTATTTAAATATTCATATAAAATGTCATTGGTCTTTCATGAGTTCTATTTACTAAAATCTTGAACAAGATAAAGTAATTTTTTATTGTTATCCAAGAGATGTTACAAAAGAGTTCATTTTTTAGCCACATAGGCTAACATGTCTTCGAAGAATAAAACAACTTACATAATGTAATTTTTGTTTGTAAATTATAGAACATGAATAGAAATGGTTGAGGTTTGACTTGTGTGTAAAATTATATGTACTTCTTACTTTTAAGTTGAACATGATTCCAATGGAGGCGACCTCATCTAACCTTTTGCGTGGTTGCATTATTGCTCTGTTATCTATCTATTCTTCTACCTTTACATGAAGAACCCTATAGAAACTGCGCTGTTATCTATCAATTCTTCTACATTTTCATGAATAAGCCTACATAAAGTAATATAACTTTGTTGTTTATCTATTATTTTACCTTATCATAAAGAGGCCTACATAAGAGAATAGAAAATAAAAAGGAAACAAAACATATCGCTACTTTCAATTTAAGATGAAAATGTGTGTATCAACCCAATATATGCCCTTTTTTATCCATGTATCTTTTAACCTTCCTCTAGCTCCTCCCACTATGATTTTGTCTTTGAAAGAGTTAACTTATCCATTTTTAAACCTACATATAAACCCTCCCCATGATGTTCTCTTTCAAAGAGTTAAATTTAACCATTTTAAAATCGTCTTAAAACTTAAAACCTTATTACATAAATTCTAATATTGAAGATTTTTTTTAACCAATTGTGTTACATATAAAACAAATAATCCAATTTTCATTTGGCGAGTATGATACAAACTATGCACTTTTCATTTGAATATTTTGGAGTGTTTAATGGCATATCTAAGTGGACCTCTCAAACTTCCACCACAACATTATGATATATTTAATAGTATATGCACATATTTATTATAACAAAGCTAGTGAAAATTCCATGTAATAAAAGTTGATAAAGGAAAAATAATAACCAAGGTTATGGGACACTTATTCCAAGTTGAGTGCTAGGCAAAACATCCTAGTGTGTGTGTTCATTTGGTTTATTATGGATAACGAAATTGGAAAAGAAAATGGAAAATTCCTTGGAAAGGCATGAGGCATTAATTAGCATTTTGTTTATGAAAATAATGGAAATTAGGAGAAAAGGAAGGTGAAAGGTCACAGGTTGCATGTGAGGAGGAAAATGAAGGGAAATAATGGAAAATGAAGAAAATAGAGACCCCATTAATAAAAAATCTTTTGAGGATCAGTTGGTGCCTTTCGTAAATTCAATTTTTGAGCTCTCTCCCTATTCTCTCTCTCACAATCTTGAGCACTTAGATTTTTCTTGGAGGCCTTCAACATTGGATTATGAAAGTCAAAGAAGGCAAAGGAAAGAGAGCATCAAGCAAGGAAGAGTAGGATCAATCAACTACAACAAGATTATTTGTAGGTATCGATTTTCATATGTGATTTTCTTGCTAGATTTGGTATGCATGGTACATGAATGTGTGTATTTGGTCCTCTTACTGTCATTGGCATGGGTTTTTCAAGGTGTGACAATGTTCTTCAACATTGCCTTACCATTTCTAAATAGTCATGATGTGATGGGTTCTCATGTTTTGGTTGAGATGGATTGACGAATGGATTCAAAATTGAGTGAGGTGGTCTCTGAAAGAAATAACACAAGGCCTAGTGATCCCTGAATCAAACTATGGATTGTGGTAAATACTTGTCCTAGTAACCCTTGAACCAAACTGTGGGTTGTGATAAAGCCATATTTTGTGTTACCTTGGTGGGCCTAGGAATCCTTGATCGACGAATGGCATGGTATACGGTAAATCTTAGAGGTGGGTTCCCTTGATCAAGCCTAGGAATACTTGACTAGTGAAAGTCGGGATACATGGTAAATCCTGGAGGATGGAGTGCTGATTAGGCCTAGGGATCCTCAACTGTTGTATGGTAGGATGTACAGTAAAGCTTAGAGAGTATGAGACAGGAAAGTTCCTCATGGTGTAGGTGGATAAATCTGATGGAATCCATGCTTGTTTAGGGCCTAGTGGTCCAGTGGGGATTGCGGTAAAGTGTGGTTCTATTAATGAGGGTGAGGTGGTGTAGCCTCACGAAGCCCTAGTTTATTTTAGTTATCAATCCCACATTCATGCGTGGAATATGGCATAAGGGGTGATTGGCTGAAAGAAAGATTTGGTTCAACCAATCTATGGTTGGGTGGTACGTGGAAGTCCCATACCTTGTTGGCTTATGCATTCATTAATAAAATTTCCTTCTCCTAGGTATTTCATGTGTGAATGTACTGGTTTATATGTGGATTTTATGGTTGTTGTATCCTTATGATTTATGTTATTTATATGCTGGTTATGAGTGTTTTTTGTTATAGTGATGATGTATGGCTCTCATCATGTTTTGATTTGTAAATGAATGAACAATGAATATATGACCTAATAGAGGAAAATGTAGCTAATGTGATAACGAATAAATGCTTCTTAGTGATTCTCAGATAAGTATGAGATCCCTATGCTCAGATATGTTGTTAGACCTATAGAATGTGTATTTGTGACATGTTTGACGAAATTCCTGTCATGGCTAGTAGGGGTCCAGTCAAGTCTTGTTCAAGTATTTTCATTAGTATCATTGTTTCAATGTTACTTTTCATTTCTGGAAGTTCCTTGCAGTTATGGGCAGTGGCTTGAGTCCTGGCCTTGAAAGAGTGGCACATAATCTGGGGTCACAGGCTCAAAATTAGTTGAAAAATACCCTAGTCACTTCCATGCCCTTGTTGTGAGAGTGACTAGAGCATCCCATCTACATGCATTCCCATGTCATGGGAGAAACTGAGGCTCTAGGTCAATATAATGTTAAGTTTCCTCATGGGTTGGTCACCTGGAAAGGTTGGTTGGCTCCTAAAGGTTCTGTAGCATGCGTGGAAGGTCAGTTTGGATTTATTTTGCCAGTTCTACTTCCTTAACAATACATGGGGATTTGAATCAGATCATAGTATCCTCTTGTCACATGTTTACCCTAGTGGACTGGTCAACTTGGGTAAATGTGGGAGGAGGGTGTTATAGAGTGGTATAAGAGCATGTTTCACCCCTTGGATTTGATGGGCAGTGTGTTGGTCATGCATATATATCGGTTGCATATGCGTTCTTCATGCTTGTAGTCTATGAGCTTGTTTTGTATGCATGGTGTTGGTCATGGTTGCAATTGTGTCACCATGTGAAATTGATGGTGTGTTGTTGGACATGTTTATCATGAGTATAGGTTGGTTATGCGACGGTTATGCATATTAGTTTTTGCATGTATTGTGTATGAATTCATGTCATACATATGTTAATTATTCATACATTTACATGGTTGTAGTTATCATGCATGGGTTCATGAGGTGTGGTTAATATGATCATGAATTGATGACTAGACTATGGTTACGATGATATATATGTTGTTATGATTATGTTTATACATGTATTGTGCTAATATAGTTGATATTACAGATGAGATATCCACCCCTAAACTATACTGAGGTATCTTGATTATGTTATGTTTTGATTTTCGCTGACATGTTGTCACTTGTAGAAAATAGATCAAACATGACTACCAAGATAGTAGAATAAAACTCCTGAGATGCTCCCTATGGATCAGATGAGAAATTTTGTGTTGGGTACTCTTCTGACGTAGCAGACACATTGAGGATTTTGAAGGAAGAATTAAGGATTTTCAAAGAAGATAATGACATAAGCATTCAGGCACATGAGAAGCAAGAATAATTCACTACAGTAATCCTTCAAAGTTTGTCAGAATTGTAGAGACATGGAAAACTTCGGATTAGTCATGGATAGGAGGAAAGAACTAATGGGCCATATGTTAGTAGATATCATGGTGAGCACAGGTCAGATAGGGATGCCACGATCAAATATGGCAGGTTCTTGGACACTCCAAATAAGAGAGGTGATGGACACATGTACTATTCGAGTTCTAGTTCTTACATGAATTATGATCATCATTATTATCATCCTTATAGGGGAAGTGACAAGGGACACTTTCTATAAGAGTTTAAGAAATCTAAGACACCTTCTTTTGATGGGGATTTAAAGAAGCTAGAGGATGTAGAGGCTTGGTTACTTGGGATAAAGAAGTTCTTTGAACTACATGAGTACACATAGAATATGAAGGTCATAATAGCTATATTTAGCCTCAAAAGGAAATCATACATTTGGTGGGAAGATGTATAATGGGTCAAAGACATCAGGATATAAGACTTAAGTTGAGATGAATTCAAGAGACTCTTCAGGAAGAAATACTTGTCAAAAAGGTACTATGATAGAAAAGCCAATGACTTTATGAGCTAAATATGGGATCAATGATATATGAGGAGTATATGACCAAGTTCCTTGAGTTATTGAGGTATGTAAAATATATTAAAGATGGAAAGGCCAAAGTTCAGATATTTTTTTAGTGGTTTCCCATTATCATATAGATATCAAATTGAATATGATGAGACTTGGTCACTTGAGGAAGTTATTGGGAAATTGAAACATTACTATGAACAGTCAAAGTGTAAGACAAAATCTCAGTAAAGATTGAAAGGGAAAGATAAAGGTAAAGTTAAATGGCATACGAAAAGAACAAGGTCTCAAAATGTAGAAGAGAAAGAGAATGTTGCACCATACAAGAAGTTCAACGTAGCTAAATAGGGACATGTGTCACAATACTAGAATAAAGGTGGTGGTACATGATGGTTGGAGCATTGGACATGTGGCAAGGAACATATTAAGATAGATTTTCCGCAGAATCATGGTGGTATGCCTCATATCTATAGTGAACGCGAGGCACATAATGTTGGGGATATTGGGCAGACCATTCCTTATATCTATGTAGCGCTCAATAACAGGTAGGAAAATAACTAGGCACCTATCATTGAGATGGATGGTAAGATTTTTGATCAAGTTGTTTCTATTTTTATTGACCCTGGATCTAATTATAGTTATGTTAATCTTGAATTGGTGGATAAGTGTGTTTGAATAAAGAAGTGCATACAGAATCTTGGTTAGTAAAATTGGCTACATGTACAAAGAAGAGAGTTCATCAATGGGTAAGAGCTTTTTTGAGTTGAATGGTATGCCTACATTAATACATTTGAATTTATTATCGTTGGGATCATACAATTTGTTGTTGGGTATGGAATAGTTGTACCTTCACAGGACCAAAGTGGATTGTTATGACAAATCCATTGAGTGCTTGGATGACAATGGAGAAAAGAGAGTCTTACAAGGTTACAAGAAGGAAACATCAGTTAGAATGGTGAAAACTATGCTGGCAAAGTGCAGTTGTAGAAAAGGGCATTTTTTATTTGTAGTGTATATTTATAGTGATAAAGGTAAGTAAGTTGAGGATGCAAAGGTATTGAGAAGGTACCCGATCTTACAACAGTTTCAGGATGTATTTATCGCAGATATTTTAGAGTTTCCACCTCACAGGGAAGTGAATTTTTCTATTCAGTTGGGACCAGGGATGGACCATCATCAAACCTTACAGGATGAGCACACCATAGTTAATAGAGCTGAAGTTGCAGTTGAAGGCAATTCTTGATAAGGGATACATTAGGACAAGTGTATCACCTTGGGGTGCACTTGTATTGTTTGTAAAGAAGAAGGATGGTACTCTTAGGCTATGCATTGATTATAGGAAGTTGAACAAGGCGACCATTAAGAACAGATACTTAGGATTGATGATTTGTTCAATTAGTTGAAGGGAGCATAACTGTTCTCAAAGATTGATCTGAGATCAAGATATCATCAGGTACTAATTAAAGAATTTACAAGACAACTTTATGAACTAGGTATGGAATTATGAGTTCATTGTAGTTCCATTTGGTTTGGCTAATGCTCCAACTACCTTTATGTGATTGGTGAATATTATGTTGCATCCTTATCTGGACAAGTTTGTTATTGTATCCATTGATGACATCTTGATATATTCTAAAAATGAGGAAGAACATGTTGAGCATTTAGTAGTAGTTTTGAGGTTGTTAAGAGAGCATGAGTTGTATGTTAAACTTAGAAAATGCAATTTCTTTTAGACAAAGGTACATTACTTGGGACATGTTGTCTCCAAGGAAGGCATAGTAGTGGATCTAGAGAAGAAAAGGGCTATCATGGAGTGGGCATCTCCTAAAAATGTGGATGAGGTAAGACCATTCATGGGGTTAGTAGGTTACTATAGGAGGTTCATCAAGATTTTTTCTCGCATTTCATATATTACAACATGACTACAAAGGAAAGGAAAGAAATTTCAATGACAGAGGAATGTGCAACAAGTTTTGAGAAGTTGAAGTAATTGTTAACAAATGATCTTGTGTTAAATATTGCAAATCCATACAAAGAGTTTGTGGTATGCACAGATGCTTGCAAGAGAGGACTTGGTGGATTCCTTATGCAAGAGGGATAGGTAGTATGCTATGAATACCAGAAACTGAATGAGAATGAGCAAAATTACTTGATACATGATCTTGAGTTGGCAATGATCATCCATGTGTTGAATATGTGGATGCACTATCTTCTTGGCAAGAGGTTTTTATTGATGAGTGATCAAAGTGGGTTGAGATGCTTGTTTCATCAGCTGAATTTTAATGCTAGATAAGAAAGATAGTTGGCCACGATCAGTGAGTTTGATTTTGAGATCAGGTACATCAAGGGTATGGAGAAAAGGGTTACAAATTCTCTTAGTAGGTAGATACAGGTTAAAGTGAAATGAAAGAACTTTAGGCCCCATGAAGCTACATGGGAGATGGAATATCATATGAAGGTTATGTATCCTTCACTATTCGTTGGTTGAGCGAATGTTTTTGGCATATGTTCTGGTGTGATGTTTTGGTATATGTATATCGATGTAAATACCACCATGAATTGTGTTATAAAGCTCCAATAAGCAGTATGGGTGTCATGTTGGTTTTTTCCCCAAGCTTTTTTAAGGAAACCATGGTTTGTGGTCACTAAGTGGCCGCTACATCCACGGGCAGTAATCCACATAGATCCATCAAAGTTGACCTAATATATTGGGCCTAACCCTAAGGGCATTGAGGAGATTTGACCTCGTGACCTCCCAATAGGCAAGGTACTTAGTAATGATGGCTTGACCAATTGAGTTATCCATTGAGGTTTGTTGTCATGTTGGTTTGTTTTACAACAAGTTGATCATTATAAATATTTCATCGAGCTAAGTTATAAAGCTCCATGGTTAGTATGTTTTTATTTCAACAATATTCTTGGTTGAAGGTGTCATTGAACACTGAGGACAGTGTTCCCCCAAGGGGGAGGGTTTTGTAACAACCCTAGTGAAAATTCCATGTAATAAAAGTTAATAAGGGAAAAATATTAACTATGGTTATGGGACACTTATTCCAAGCCGAGTGTTGGGAAAAAACATCCTAGTGTGGGTGTTCATTTTGTTTAGTATGGCTAAGAAAATTGGCAAAGGAAATGGCAAAGGCCTTTGAAAGGCATGAAGCATTGATTGACATTTTATTTACGAAAATAATGGAAATCAAGAGAAAAGGAAGGTGAAAGGTCATAGGTTGGCTGTGAGGAGGAAAATGAAGGAAAATAATGGAAAATGAAGAAAATAGAGGCCTCATTAATAAAATTTATTTTGAGGATCAGTTGGTACCTTTTGTGAATTTTACCTTTTGTCAGTTCAGTTTTGGAGCTCTCTTTGTATTGTCTCTCTCACACTCTTGGACACTTAGATTTTTCTCGAAGAACTTCAGCATTGGATTAAGAAAAGAAAATAAGGCAAAGGAAATTGAGGATCAAGCATGGAAGAACATGATTAAGTAGCTACATCAGGATTATTTGCAGGTATCAGTTTGCATGTGTGATTTCCTTGCCTAATTTGGCATGCATGGTACATGCATGTGTGTGTTTGATCCTCTTTCTGTCATTGGTTTGGGTTTTTCTATGTGTGATACTGTTCTTCAGCCTTGCCTTGCCATTTCCAGATAGCCATGGTGTGATGAGTTCTCATGTTTTGGTTGAGCTGTATTGCCGGATGGATTCAAAACTGAGTGAGGTGGTCTCTAAAAGAAATAACAAATGGCCTAGTGATCCTTGAATCAAACTATAGATTTTAGTAAAGCCTTGGCCTAGTAAATGCTGAACCATACTGTGTGTTGCAGTAAAGCCATATTTTGTGTTACCTTGGTGGGCCTAGGAATCCTCGACCAATGAATGACAAGATATATGGTAAATCCTAGAGGTGGGTGCCCTCGATTAGGCCTAGGAATTTTTGGCCGGTGAATGGCAGGATATACAATAAATCCTAGAGGGTGGAGTCTTGATTAGGCCTAGGTATCCTTGACCATTGTAAGGAAGAATGTACGGTAAATCATAGAGACTAGGAGATAAGAAAATTCCTCATGTTGTAGGTGGAGAAATATGACGGCATCCATGCTTGTTTAGGGCCTAAATATCAAGTGGGGATTGTGGTAAAGCTTGGTTCTATTAATGAGGATGAGGTGGTGTAGCCTCGGGAAGCCTTGGTTTATTTTGGTTATGAGTCCCACATTCATACTTGGAATATGGCACGAGGGTGATTGGCTCAAAGAAAGATTTGGTTTAGCCGATCTACGGTTGATTTGTATGTGGAATTCCACACCTAGTTGGCTTATGCATACATTTATAAGAGTTCATTCTCGTTGGTATTTCATTAGTAAATTTACTGGTTTATAAGTGGATTTTTTGGTTGTTGTATCCTTATGATTTTTGTTGTTTATATGCTGGTTATGAGTATATTTTGTGGTAGTGATAATGTATGAATTTCAACATGTTTTGATTTGTAAATGAATGAATAATAAATATATGAACTAATAGAGGATAATGCAACTAATGTGATAAGGCATCAATGTTTCTTAGTGATTCTTAGATAGGTATGATATCCCTATGCTAAGATATGTTGTTATGACATGTAGAATGCATATTTGTGACATGTTTGACATAATTTATCTCATGGCTAGTAGGGGTCAAGTGAAGTCTTGATTAAGTATTTTCATTAGTATCATTGTTTCAATGTTGCTTTTCATTTCTAGAAGTTCCATGGAGTTCTGGGCAATGGCTTGAGTCTTGTCCTTGAAAAAGTGGCATAGAATATGGGGTCATAGGCTCAGAATTAGCTAAAAAATACCCTAGTCGCTTGTGTTCGATTGATACGAAAGCAACTAGAGGGTCCCAACTGCATACATGGCCATGTCGTGGGAGTGGTTGAGGCTCTAGGTCAATAAAATGTTAAGTTTCCTGAGGGGTTGGTCTCCTGGAAAGGTTGGTTGGCTCCTGAAGGTTCTGTAGCATGTGTGAAAGGTTAGTTTGGTTTTTTTTGCTAGTTCCACTTCCTTAAATGCACATGGGGAGTTGAATCATATCATAGTAGCCTCTCGTCACATGTTTACCCTAGTGGACCGTTTAACTTGGGTTAATGTAGGAGGAGGGTGTTACATTTATGCATCTCATGTATGTATGCATTTTGACCATTTTCATAGAGTTTATTAATTGTGATGTGATGTCAAAGTTACTTGATTAGCTTCTACTTTAGTAAGATGCATTGTTTTAGGCATGTTGTATCACATTTTCAACATTCCCTTTTCCTATATTTTCTTTTAATATTTTATTATTTCTTATGTATTTTTGTTGGTTTTCACTTTTCATTAGTAAAGAAGAAAGGCATTGGGATATTATATGCTATTCATTATACATGAGGAAAGCTTTGTTGAGAGAAAATTTTATGTGATATTTTGGAATTATTATTAACAATAGTTCAAATGGATGTAAGTTATTATCCCCTTTTGCAATAGGTATAATGCATTAGGTAATGCATTGGCCATCTATTAATCATCTATTTTACGAAAACTCAAACAACAATTTACAAGGTTAACTTATAAACAAAATTAATTAATTAATTTTATTTTATTTAATATTTCAATTGAGATTGGTTGAATGTGTTTCTCTCTTATTGTGTAATGATGAAAGTCTCGGCCTGATTATACTTATGTGATCTCAATCATGCAGAAAAGCAAAGATTGATATGATTTAACACTGCATTGAGTACATGAATGATGGATCCGACGAATTATATTTATATCTCAAATACCACAATTTTTGCTATAGGAAGGTTGGGTAGGTGACATCCCATCTAATCTGATCTATTGATATGATAGTATTTCGATGTTATAGTTAGGAGCCATCCATGCGTGTTTATATCTATAGTTTCCTTGTTAATCTGATTATCTATTTACAAGTTGTTCTCATGATTCATGTGCATGAACCAACACATTTTATAATATTTCATTTATTGTTTTAATGTTGGAGACATCATGATTTATGTTTCCCAGCCACATAAACAACATATGTAGAGTTAGAAAGTCGTGCCCTACCCTACACATACATCGTACATATAACATAACAATTGATATAGATGTGCATTTATTCACTGGCAACAAATGTGGATGGGGTATACTCCAAAAGAAAACATAAATGTGCCTAAAAAGTTTCCACTCTTTTATTTTTTAGTATTTATCAAAACAACTATAAATTGTAATACATTAATATTATAATTTATATTTCTCATTACATTTACATTTTGATTTTTTTAACTTAATTTTGATCTTTCACAATTAAATAATATATTTTAAAATATTTTATTAAAAATATTGATTTAATATCTTCATTAATAATACTATTTTTTTTAATATAATTAAAATTATAACAACATTAAAAGTAAAACATACCCAAAATTCTTATTCTTCCTTCACAACATTTCACATATGACTTTTTCCAAAATTCATCAAATTGTAATTAATATTTTTTATTTATTAAAATATTAAATCTATAATTAAACATCAAATTCACACAACTTGAGGATTTCAAATGAATAGTGAGTCATTAAATTCGCACAACTTGAGGGTTTCAAATGAATAGTGATTCAATGTACATAGAAGATGAATAAATATCACACCATTTTCATAGTGTACTTTTAATTTTTTTATCAAATTGTAATTAATAATTTTTTATCTATCAAAATATTAAATCCATAATTAAACATCAAATTCACACCACTAGAAAATTTCAAATGAATAGTGATTCCTTTCACAAAGATGAATAAATAATTCAAAGAATTTATCCATAATAGTAATAGATTCATGAAAAATCTTTATTTATAAAATAGACACCACTAGAAAATTTCAAATGAATAGTGATTCATTTTACAAAGATGAATAAATAATTCAAAGGGTTTATCCATAATGTTGACACCTAATCTTCATGATTGGGGAATTCTATGTAAATAAATAAATTATGAATGTGAACAATCATCGGGAGATGAACTGAACAATCACTCCTATTGTATATAACAATGACCTACCTATGGAATAAGATACGAATCAGTTGTTTGTTTTGTGGAGTTACTGCCTGGCCTGACATGGTATTAGAGCCAGCTCTTTTTAGCCTTTGTGTCCCTTGTAACTCCTTGTCTGCTCTCCATATAGCTGAGCAGGTTCTTCATAAAATTAGCTGCCCCACTGTCTAACTGTTCAACTCTCTGTTTGATTCATAAATGTTTCTGACATGGTAGCTGCGCCTGACATGGTATCATTGCATACTATGACTCTGCGGATGACTGATTCATAAATGTTTCTTCCATGGATGCAGGCTTTGCCAGAGAATTGCAGTCTACAAGCCCTTTCTAGATTCCAATCTCTACGTAGTCTATTCGTCTCTCTCTTTTTGTTGTTTGATATGATTATGAGGCTTTGAAGTCTATCGCATATAAGCGAATTGCTGTCTCTTCGAGTTGTGTTGGAAATGCTTCCCGATTCAGATTACAAAAGTTATGAGTTTCCATATTTTTGTTTCTCCTTTGAAAATCCTCTGAGAGCAAGACTGTAACAGAGTTATTAAATGCATGAATTTTAAAGTGTTTGAGTTCATATTTCTCTGGACTAACATGGTATATGAGTGGTATACGTTTGAATACATTTGGTATCGTTGTATATGTCGTGTTGTTGTTTGACACAGCGTTTGAGTTTTTAATATTGAATGCATTTTAATTATTGGACGTTGTTTGAATATTAACGTTGTCCCATTGAACTGTGTTGAATGGTTGTAACGCTGTCTAGTTTTTCTATTTTAACGCTATATGGTATTGAACTATGTGGTTGAAATGGTATTTGAAACGCAAACATGGTATTAATGTTGTTGAATGGTCCAACGTATATATGGTATTGAACTGTGCAGTTGAAATGGTATTTGAACTGCGACTTTATTGAGTGATATACACTGCTTATGAACTGCATTTGAATCCGTTGAATGGTCCAGTGAATGGTATAGCGTATATATATTGAATGGTTTCCATTTGAATCCTTTGTTGACTTTATATGTGCGTGGAGATCTTGTTTAAAAAAAAAAAAGGAGGTGATATGGAAATATTATATGAGGATATCTTTATAAACTTTGGAGGGATTTGAAGAAAACGTAGTGCATAAAGTATTTGAAATCTTTTTGCCATTTTGAGTACAATTTCACTGTATATCAACAGAAATATTTTTTCTATCAGCAGAAGTATTTTTTTACAGAATGCATTCAATCATCTCTATGGTAGGAATAGTTCTCACTAGCAAGGAGAACTATCCTGATTGGTCCCGGATGATACAACACACCCTCATCTTCAATGAGTTGTGGAAAGGAGTGTGTGTAGAAGAAGGAGACAGTGACCTAGTACAGCCTACCTCAGACAAAGAGCTCGCCATTTGGGAAAACAAGAATAGAAAAACTTATGCATTAATCGCAGCATCTGTAAATAAAGAGGTGAGCCGCCATATTTCATCATATTCAACTACCTTTGAAGCTTTACA
Source organism: Pinus taeda (assembly GCA_000404065.3). Lineage (NCBI taxonomy): Eukaryota > Viridiplantae > Streptophyta > Pinopsida > Pinales > Pinaceae > Pinus > Pinus taeda. The sequence goes on from APFE030597876.1 coordinate 263,957, forward strand.
AAAGCTGAAAGAACTCTATGACTCACATTCTGCACTTGAAGTCGTCCAACTCATGATTAAACTCTTCACTCTTGAACTACAAAATAATGATCC
>APFE030597883.1:0-26189 GCA_000404065.3 Pinus taeda
ATGAATATGTGACCTACTAATTTCTTATTTGTTTACATATGTGTATCAGTTTTAAGTCACAACTCGTATGATGTTTATTATAAAATTATTGATTGATTATGTATACCTTTAAAATTGCATGCTAGCTGATATTTTATGTTTCAGATGGGTTCACATCAACATGCTTATTGAAAATAATCCAAGGGGATGAGAAATTTCGTGTATTTATGTTTTTGGTTGACTTATAGCTATGTGCATAACAACACATTAGAAGACACCAAGGAACAATAGGAAAGCCAAGAATGGACAACATAACTGAGTGTGGTATAACATTGATAGATCCCAACATGGTTGAGAAGAAAACTCAATCGGGAAAAGGAGAGAGGCATTAGAGAAGTTTTTAGGTATAAAATGGCCCTCCTAAGGAATATTATAAAATAATAGAGGATATAATGAAATAAGATCATATTACATCATCATGTTTTAGATGGAGAAATAAAAGATACTTTTTCAAATCGTATTTTCAACTTCTCTCCCTATGTTTTTACTCAAATATTGAAAGAGAGCACTTTTGGATGAGGAATTTAATTTTTCATCCAAGGAGTACCCATGTTACATATTTTTGATACACCCTCCTACACAAAAAATGTCAAATACATGAAAAATGTGATTGCAATCACATCTCTTCATGTATTTCACATTTTTCGTATGGTAGGGTCCATTGAAACTATGCAACACTGGTACTCCTTGGATGAAAAATTAAATTATGCATCCAACAAGTGCTCCCACTTGAAATTTGAGTAAAATCATAGGGAGATAAGTTGAAAAGTAGTTTTTTCTTTTTTCTTTTTATTTTTTTATCCTTTTACCATTTTACTCCAAAAATGGTGACTCCTCCCCCATGGTTCACATCATCATATTGAATCATATTGGTTTTTGAAGTTGATTTTTGTTGTACATTTTTTTCTTGAGGCCCATTTTTTACCTCAAAATTTATCTAATGAGAACTCTCCTCATAATTTAACTCTCCTTCCAGTGCAAGTATGTGGCATTTGATACACAGATGGAACATTTAGTAAAAGCTTTAGAAGATGCAAGACACTCTTGAAACTTCCATCTTCAATATCTACCATCCCTTGTCTAGTTTCCTCTTTTGGAGAATCATTTATCATAAGAATAGGAGGACCGTCATATGGCTTTAAAGATGACAGATCATTTTTTGTGGTTTCCATGTCATGTGAAGTTCCATTATCTATGATCCATTCATTAGGATAAGAATGTATATAAACTAATGTGTGTGCATTCCCTCTCGTTTTAGGTGCCTTTTCTTTCTACTTCTTCTTGTTATTCTCTAGAATACAGTACCTAAGATTGTTTGTTGAAGGGTATGCACCATGACATCAATTATCTTATTCATACATGATCATTTTAGATGGTAACCATAGTTACAATAACTACATTTTGATTTCCCATTCCTACCCTTCTTTTCCTTTGAGCTAGTACATTCATCTAAAGTTTTGGGATTTCCTCCTTTTTATGGATTTCGTTCCCTCTGCTTTCCTTTTCTTTGGATTTCCAATTAGATTTTTTGTTTTCCTTGCCCCTTTAATGCAAAGAAAGTGCATGGGATTTGTAACTTTGCAATGTGCCCCTCTTTATGATCTTATCCTGAACATGCATCAAGGACTCAATAAAAGCATCGAGTGTGAGCATATTCTAAGTTTCTCCTGTTGCAAGCCTAATTGTGTGAAAAGTGGAGACAAATATATCATACTCTAGACTTAAGTTTGACAATGTGTCCATAATTTCTTTCTTATATTTCTCAATTCCACATTCATTCAACTGGATTAAGGAGGCTTTAAACTTGGTGAAGAAATATTGAAGTTTTTCGAAACTTCTTGGATCTAATAAGTTGACCTACCTTTTAAGGATGTGATCCTATGTCTCATCTTTATTCCCAAAGAGTGTCTCTGAAGTGGTCCAAACTTGGACTAGCGCATGCTTTCACATGAAATAATAATTATGGAGAAATTGATAAGCATAGGAGACAAAAGGCCTCATCCATGTAGTTGAGATATTTAGATTTTTCAACTATGGAAGTTGGTTCAATCTCCATTTCCATTGGTATCTAATACAAATTTCTGCTATTGAGTTGAAGTATAATATTTGGCTTCCATTAAAAATAGTTATAGGGTATGATAATTGTGAAAGTTGAAAACTTCGTTCTTGATACCTACATATAGATTGTTTAGATTCCTTCTTCCTAGCTCCCATGGGCTTTGATACTATGTGAAATTATAGTTGAACTTGCGCAAATTAAATCTAGCTAGAAAATAATGAACACAGCTTGCAAGTAAGAAAGAAGAAAGAAAAGTGAGAGAGAAAATAAATAATAAAGTCTATTCATGCACAAAAAATATTATGAGAGAATACAATTCAATACAATATATTTTACATGGTTGAACTAATATAGTAGTGAGTCTGGTAGTGAATCTAGAGAGATGTGAATGTGCACCAAAGAAAAGTGACAACTATTCCTAGTTAACTATCCATGCAATAATTATTTCAATGTCTCAATCAAGTGGGGATTACTAGAACTCATACATGCACTTGTGGAGTTCCCTGTTGTTCATAATAACGAGGTTTCCATGCATGAATTGAATCACTAGTTTAACTGAAGTACAATTAAGTGTATGCTATCTCCAATATATGGAAGACCAAGATTGGAAAAAATTTGCCAAAGTTCTGCATCTCAGAACAATATTTGCTAACAATGGCAAAAATATATTAATTTTGAGTATACAAAAATTTATATATCAATAATTTTCCATTAGTCTCTCTATGTAATGTATATGCACTTTGTGTAAAGTAAAGTAGCCATGAAATCCCACCATAGAGGTAATCCATCATATATTTGTTTCATTGCTTTGCTCCATGCCCTTCAATTGTTCTAGAGGCATCTAGTTGAATGAAGTTTTCATTTGCATCCTTCCAAAATATGACATTTGACTTTTATGAAAAGCTTCCCATAATTCTCAATTGTGAGTGACTTCTTGGAGACAACCTTAAACAAATTGCCACTATACCCTTTAACCAATCACTATAGAAAACCCTAACTCTAAATTATCCCAAAACCCCTCAATGAGGAGCCCAATTTTTCTGAGAAATGGTAAGATGTTTTGGAATTTTCCAATATGACATGCAATGTAGGTTGTTTTTTCCATGGTCTATACATTTTTATGTTTTTTAATGGACTAGAACTAGGCATAAAAATGAGCGGAAGCGAAGTTTTTGAAAAAAAATGAAACAACACAGGGAGGGATGTAAAATTGTTAGAGCACATATAAGGATCTAGATGAAGAATAATTGCATAATTCGCAAGAAATGAAAAAGAAAAAATTGAAAATAGAATGAATTTGATATCTCAATATTGATAATAAAATCAACGCATAAAGCAACAAAGTTAAGTTTAAATGTATGCAAGCACTGAGGCTAACTAAAGCTAACTAAACTTAAGTGTGCATTATGTTATGTTATGTTAATGTCCATGTACACCACTTGTAAGCACTAAATTAACTAAATCTAATTAAGACTAACTAATGTGCATATACACCAACAACCCCCCTTAAGAATAACTTAGGTGAGTATGATGCAATATGAATGATTCCTGGAAATAAGGCCATTTTAGGTATCCATATATAGTGCATGAAAGAGGAGGGAAAGCCTAGTGGGAAGAAACCCCCCCCAAATACAATGCAAAAAGAAAATAAAAGATAATTGTTCAATAATTATGTCCTTCACCCTGAGACAATCTCATGCAGAGTGAAACTTTCACTCAATGAAAGTCTCAGTGAATATGTCAGGAGTCTTCTTAGAATTAGGATAGTACTACAAATCGATGTTCCCATCATGAATCAATTCTCTAATGTAGTGCATGTGGATCTCAATATGTTTGGTATTTTTCCACTACACTGGATCTCTGCAAAACTTTAGTGTACTCTAATTGTCACACCATATGACAATCAGATGATGGAAAATGATACCAAGCTTCAAAAGGAAATGTTACAGCCAAATGGCCTAACTGGAAATATTGGTTGCTCCTTTATACACAACCTCTGCTAATGATAAAACAATGAAATCGTGCTTCTTGCTTTACTAATAAATGGGGTCAGATCCCAAACTAAGTACATAATCGGAGGTGGGCTTGTGGTCAAGGTTGTTTCCATGCCAATGTGAATAACATAATGGGATCGAAAGAATAATTTGTTGCATAATGAATCACATAACTGATTGTCCCCTGGAAATATCAAACGATGCACTTTGCATCTTTATGTAACTCATGTGGCTCCTACATGTATATGGAAACTACTCCTATGACATATGAGAGATCAAGACGGGAGTTAGTGAGATAAAGAAGTATCCCCACAAGCTAACGGTGTGTGTTTTCCATTCTCAAGATTTATCACTAGCAATAAAGGTGTGGTTGCTGGCTTGGAGTGACTCATGTGAAATCATGTCAAAAGATCTCTAGCATACTTTAGTGAAGAAATGGTAATCCCGGAACTATTCTCATCGATCTCTAACCCAAGGAACAAATTTAGCCAGCCCATGTCTACTATAAAAAATCACTTAGCAATGTAGTTTTCATCTCAAAAATGGCAGAAAATGAACTATTTGTTATCAAAATATCGTCTACATAGAGTACTATGATCAACAAGGAGTTAATTTTCTTCAAAAACTAAACATTGGAATCAGATTTGCAGCATACAAATTTTTGATATAACAAATAGGAATCCATCTTTGCATTCCAGGCTCTAAGTGCCTTCTTGAGGCCATAGAGAGATTTCTTTAGTTTGCATACCAAAGATGAATTTTGCACGTATCCCTACGGCTCTTCCATATATATTTCCTCCTTAAGATCACCATGAAGAAAGGCATTCTTCAGATCGATATGGTTCAGCTCCCACCATCTTGTTACTGTAATGGAGAGAGCTAGCCAAATGCAATCAATTTTTTCCACTAGAGCAAAAACCTTATCATACTCAACACCATGTAATACTAAAAACCGTTGGCCACAAACCATGATTTATATTGACTAACTTGGCTATTTCCTACTTTCTTGGTCTAACAAACCCACTTGCAACTGACAAGTTTACAATTGGAGGGTAGAGGAGCTAGCTCCCAAGTATAGTTCTCAATTAGAGAGTTGTATTCCTCATCCAAAGTTGCTTCGCATTCATGATACTTAACTACTTCTGCATAATCCTTTAATCATATGCATTCATCATATAAGAATGCATGGGAATGTATGTCTCGATAGCTAAGAATGATAATGGAGATTCCTCAAATTTAGGTCTTGTGGAAGTGGAAGATTCATCTAAAAGATCACTCATGTTGCACCATTGTTGTGTTGAATGTGGTTGAGAATCTTCCGAGCTACATGAGGACGTATTATCATGATGTTCAACAACTAATGGTCCAAAAGGTGTCGTAAGAAAAGTCTCATCTAGATCAAAATTATGATCTCAAGTATCATTTGCATACTCGTAAACATGTGGTGATGAAGACTTTTTAATAGGTTCATCTAGTGGTTCATGCAAAGCTTCTTCTTCAAACTTTACACTCCTTTCGATAAAGAGCTCTTCAATGTTGATTTCAAGCAATATTCACCCTCTGATCTCATCAGAATATCCAAAAAACCTGCACTCCTTTATTTGAGTCTCCAAATCCTTTCCCTTCTCTATAGGAATGCGGTCCCATGCTCAAGATCCGAAAATGCGGAACTATGACTTCAGGTTGCATGCCATTCCAAGGCTCAAAAGGTGTTTTTCTAGTAACATATTTATCAAGATATATACTCTGGATGTATGAAGGACAATTGCTGCTTGAACCCACAATTTTGATGGAAGATATCATGCACGCAACATCCAACTGGCCATCTCTTTCAAAGATTTGTTCTTCCTCTTGGCCACCCTATTTTGCTACAAAGTGTAAGGAACCGTATGCTGCAACTATATGCCTTCTTCATTACAAATATTCTGGATATCTTTGTTGACATATTCCTTCCCATTATCTATGTGGAGGATCTTGATGAATTTTCCAGTCTGATTTTCTACATGTGCTTTGAGAATCTTTGGATGCTGAAAAATTTAGTTTGAGGAAGTAAACCCAAGTGAATCTTGTTTAATAATCTATAAATGAAAATGTATATCTTGCTTTTGTCATTGAAGGTACTAGAAATGGACCCATGAGATCACTGTGTACAAGGTCCAAATGTGATGAGGTTCCCCATGCATGCCCCTTCTCGAACATGTCTTGTGGATGCTTTCTAAGAGCACATCCATTACAAGCACCCTTTGAAAATTTAATGGCTAGTAGTCCTTTAACCATCCCTTTCTTGCTAGGTTGTTGCATATACCTGAAATTCAAGTGTCCAAAACTCTCATACTAAATGCTACTTTCTTCATTTGCATGGGTAAGTAGAAAAATTGAATCTATGTGAGGGACAAAATCAGAAAAGGTATACAAACAAGATTGATCATTTACCTTGCCATATGAAATCTTTGAGTTGGTTTCCATATCATAAATGCTCATGGAATCTGGGGTAAATTCCAATTTCCTTTCAATGCTTGTGTATTTCATATGATACACTAAAATAAGATTCACAGAAATCCTCAGAATATGCAAGACATTCTCAAAACTTCCATCTTCGAACTACACTCTTCCTTGCCTAGTTGCTTTACTTGCAGAATTTTTTCCCATGAGAATAGGAGGTCCCGAGTTTTCTTGTAGAGAAGAAATAGATTCCTTTGAAGAATCCATATGTTGTGAAGCTCTTGAATCGATGATCCATTTTTGTGTTTTAGAATGAAGAGCAATGAAAGAATGACCATTACACCTTTTGTTGATGGTTTTTCTTCCGACTTCTTCTTGGCACCTTTTGGAATGTGATGACCAAGATTATTTTGTTGAAGAGTCTTTTTCAATAGATCAATAGTCTTTTGCATGCAAGAGGATTCAAGATGATAGACTCAATCACAATAAGGACACTTGGAGTTTCCTTTCTTTCCCTTCTTACCCTTGGAGCTGGAAGAGTCATATGGAGGTTTTGAATTTCCACCCTTTCTTGGATTTTGATCTCTTACCTTTCCTTCGCCTTTGGATTATTGATTTGGTTTCAAGTTGGACTTTCCTTTTTCATGCATGGTGAGAGCATGTGAATTCGAAGAATTGAATGAAACCATCTTGATGAGTTTATCCTGTTCATGAATGAGAGACTCAACAAATGCATCAAGTTTGTGAATTTTCCATTTATCTCCAATTACAAGTCTAATTGTATGAAATGTAGAAATAAAAACAACATATCCAGGACCTAATTTAGACAAGATAAAAAGAATCAATTGACTTTCCTATTTGGATTTATTGATTCCATAATCCTGTAATTGAAGAAGCAATGATTTCAATTTCGTAAAGAACTCTTGAATGTTCTCAAAGTTGTTTGGATCTAAGGAATTTAGCTCATTTTTGAGAATATGATCATGCATATCGTCCCGCTTTCCAAATAAATTCTCCAAGGTTGTCCAAACTTGATTCAAAGTTTTGCATTTGTCCACATGGAAACGCATTGTATGAGATATGGTGAACAATAGAAGACCAAAACCCTCATCCATCCTGATGAAGTATTTGGATTTTTCAATGGAAAAATTGGGTTCAACTTTCGTATCCATAACTATCTGATACAAGGCTTTGCTTCTGAGGTGAAGCAAAATATATAGCTTCCATCGGAAGTAGTAATCTAGAGTGAGAATAATTGAAGGTGGGAATTACATTCTTTCACCTTTCGGCTGTAGCGACAATTGCGACAATTATCTAATATTATGATCCGCAAATCAAAAGCGATTTCCAATTCTTTGATCTTCAAACCAATAATAGATTGTTAATGCACCTTCTCCAAGCCCCTACAACTTTGATCCCATCTAAAATTATTAAAGCAAAGATAAAGATCTAATTAAAGAATAATTTTATAAACTTGCAAGAATTGAAAAAAAAAATGAATTCAATATCTCAATATTGATGAAAAAATCAATACATAAAAAAGCTAAGTTAAACTTAATTATATGTAAACACTAAAGCTATCTAAAACTAACAAAATTATGTGTGTTTTATGTCATGCTAATATGCACGTACACCACATGCAAACAATGAAACTAACTAAAACTACTAAAACTAACTAATGAGCATATACACCGCAAAAGAGTCTATTAAAAAATTGAAAAATCATATAAATGATGTAATTAACTAACACTATTTAAAGCTAACTAATGTGCATAGACACCTTCACCCTCAAAGGAGTCTACTAATGTGCATGTACACCCTCACCATCAAGGGAGTCTACTTAAAAAAAGAGAAAGATTATGTAGATGATGTTGGAATGGAGTAACGTCGTTTAAGTGCATCAAGTCTCCATCAGCCAAAGTATGTACGACCCTACGTAAGTTATTAGCGTTGGTTGGAAGAACTACTTGGAAGTTGTATGCAAAGGTGCAAATATATCAATGACAAATATTAACAATTAACTTATTGGCGTTGTCTCACTGCGTTAGAATGACAATATCAACAATTAACTTATTGGTATTGTTTCACTGTGTTGGATATTATTTTTGGGGGCATAAAATTTATTTTTTTTAAATCTATTTTTAATAAACAAATAGATTTAGCATATATTTAATGGTTGAAATATTTATAAAACATTTAAATTGTACAATTATAACTCAAATTTAGTATGAATTTAATACCAGCTAGCTACATTCATGATACCAATCAAAGTAACAGAAACAATAAATTCGTGTACATTAGAGGCGTTTTGTATACGTTAATCATTGCGCCAGCAATACCATTTTGAATGTCAGCGTACATTAGAGGCGTTTTGTATATGTTAATAATTGCGCCAGCAATACCATTTTGAATGTTCGCTGACAGAGAAAATTACTCAGGTTATCATGCAGAACTTCTGGCTTTCATCTGAAGCTGAAACGGAGGAGCTCTTGCGGTTAACCAGATATATGACTACTGATTCAACGTTAAACCTTGGACTCTTCATTGCACCAAGCATTCAGTTAATAAAATTATAGACGTATATTATCGTTTGAGCGGAGATCACTTTTGCTCTCTTTAAAAAGTAAAATCCGCTCACTTAAATTTGATAAATCCCAGTGTCATCAACACCACAGAATTTCTGAAATTCCTTTGAAATCGCTTTTGGTTGCTCGCTATCCACATGTGCATAATCGTTGTTCTGCTATGATCTTTTTATGTTGCAGGTTCATAATTACCCGTTATTCTGGACTCCCTTAGGGATTGTAATAATTAGCCACCTGGTATTCTCTTCTTTTTTGGTTAGAAAAATAGAGAGCACATTATTACACACAAATTATTTGATCTTTTTATTGATCACTATAGGTACAAATATATAAGAGATAAATAATTGATTTCCACATATTTACATTATGATTCCAACAACTTCTAGATTGACTTATAGGGGCTCATAATGACAACTACACATGACATGGAAACATTACTGCCAACCCTCCTTTAATGCTTGCATGAATAGCATGAAAAATACATATTACAACAATAAATAAATATATGTATGGCTAGTATTCATCAACACCCACATCTACTCTAGAATCTCTCATACACCACTCTTTCACCACCACCTCACATACACCACTCTTTCACCACCACATCTTCGAGCTATTGCTTGACCTCCATTTAAAAAGTAACTGTCATGGTTGATGAACTTTGCAAGATCAACAATATTCACTTGCAAGATCAACAATATTGACAACTTGGCTAGTTAGGCTTCAGCTATAAGAGCCATCAAGTAATAAACCATCCTATGGACCAACCATCCATCAGTTGGTAGGATGGATGTCTAGATAATGAATAGATACTGAATGTGCTCAAGAGTTCATCAAACAACTTGACCTTAGCTTATAGTTTAAAAACCACGAACCCTTTTCATAACCAGAATTACTAACGCACAAAAATTGATGTTTCTAACAATGTGCCTTCTAATTTAAAAACCACCAACTCTTTTAATAAAAACACAAACACCAACCCATATAACACACTTTTTTTTTTTATATATAATATAATAATATATATTGCTACACAAAACATCTCAAAAACAAATCTTGGCCCATAACTCACCCCCCGATTGAAGATTTACAATCAGAAATACTTGCTTCACAAGACTCGGAAATAATTTTTTCCCCGCATTCCATTATATTTTGGTCCATGTGAAAATGAGTCAAAAATCTCTCATAAACACGCATCCAATGCTGCAAACTTGATTTCTTGAACTTCTCCCATTCGGTAAACATTTCGTTTGCATTTACAACCCTTATTCGAGGCGTTATGCATATGCTGAAAAAGGATCCGATCCTATTTTCCAGATCATATGCTGAAAAAGCATCCACCCTATTTTCCAGATCTAAAATTCGCGACTCCTCAAACTTGTTAGTGCAGCAAGGGGATTTTGTACAGCAACAACCAGACCAAAAATAAAAAGTTTGATCCAAGGAAATATATGCTCATCCACCTGGCGTTCAATTCTGGCAATGATGGCCTCAACATTCTCTGCCTCGACAACTCACGAGGCCAATCCCCATCACTACGATGCGTTCCCAACTCGTTGGCAGCAGCAGTGATTAAGCACCTGTAGTGGATTTCTGACGTTTGGGGTTCCACAACATTGCCATGTCACACTCAGTTGTTTCATCTCTGATCGATCGGGCCATAAATAGGGATACTCAAAATCGGCACACCACAACCCGGTTGGCTCTTCAACAAATCCTCGACTCGACCCAGTATTTATTACCGATGCACACCACAACCCGGTTGGCTCTTCAACAAATCCTCGACTCGACCCAGTATTTATTACCGATGCAGTTGATTCTTTTTCAAATCTTGCGTATCAGTGTGAATATAATCAACAACGGTGGCCAGTAAAATATCAAATCCAGATCTAAGATGCCACACGCAACAAGTGTTGACAGGGACAAAGCTCTAAAATCCAACCTTAATTTAACTAGAAATAGAACGACTGCAGATTGACTATGCTTCAGTGAGTGTCCCTCTGATCTTTCCTTCAAAATTATGTGGCACCAACAAGCTCCACTACTTTCAGGCTCATGATAGCAGGAAATACAGTGCTCGAATCTGATCTTGTAAGCATCACAGTCGTAGGCGATTTGTTGTATATGAATCTACGAATCAACAAGCAAACATACAGATTTATAAAACCAAAATTTAGTCTAGCAGAAACAAAAAACGCAACACGATATCCTACCCTAATCAATTTACAGAGGTATAAAATTCAAGGCTCTCTCGTATTCCTGGCAGGCTCTCTCATCTTCCTGGCCCTCGCTTGCGGGAATCAAGCCAAGCCAATACCTCTTTTGATACTATGTTAGAAAAAATAGAGAGCACATTATGAGACACATAAATTACATGATACTTTTGTGATACTTTTATTAATCACCACATGTACAAATATATAAGATACAAATTATTGACTTGGACATATGTAGGTTATGATCCAACTCATAACATAGGAACTAACAACTTCTAAATTAACACCTAGAAACTTACAATAACAATTACACATGACATGACATAGAAGCATTACTTCCAACATCTTTTAAGAGTCTTTAATAATTAACCGAAACAACTTGTAAATAGTGCACATGCTCCAATGACGGAATGGTTTGTTTCTTAGTCGATGTGATCTTATCCCCTAGTGGAAACATGAAGATGATTAAAGAAATTGCCTTTGTAGTCTTGAATACTCCCCTTGCAAAGATTTATGGACAATTTCATTGTTTTGTTATGATATTTAGGATAATTATATAATAATAGTAAATGTGTTATAATGAATTAATTTATAATATATTCATATTTATAAATAATTAAATTAATAATTTTATTTTAAATTGATTATGGGGATTTATTTTATTAGATTATGGAGATTCATTGGACTTTATTATAGGGATTTTAATTTGTAAATAGGTTTTTGTTACAGAACAATGAGTGAAATTCATAATTTATAAAAACCACACATTTCAAAAACCCATGATTCATTTCATATGAATTTGTTTATATGACATTTTTTAATTAATTAATTTTATTAAAATGAAAAAAATGACAACTACTTTTAAGACAATTCCAAATTTTGATTTATAACTATTAATATGAATATTTTGTAGAGATTAAATCACTACCATTCAGCTAATAATTATCCATAATTAAATCAAAATTCTAAAAATTCTATTCCAAAATAAACACACCTACTCACATAATTATAATATTGAAATTTAAAAAAAGATAAACATTTTATATAATCCATATATACTTAAAAGTGTTCAATACTATAGGAAAAACCTCCAAGGTGTTTTTTAGTTTGTATCATTTAACTTACTTTTCTATTCTAAATTTAAGTGACTCCTCTTAGTCTTCTACCATTTAATAAAAAATAGATCTTACCTTTTCCTTTCTAATCTTAAAGATATGGTAATCCATTTACCTTTATTTTCTAACTATCTTTGTTCATTTAGACTTTTCTCGTAGTGGAGTCATTTTTCTTTTTTTTTAAATGAAAAGGGTTAATGTTCAATTTGTGATCAAAGATCTAAATTAGAGAAACCCTATAAGTTTATGACCAATAGCGAGAACATAATGGCTTTAATAGGAATGTGGCCAAAGTTCACACAAAAATAAGACTCTAATACCAAATGTGACAACCAACCCTAGAACATGAATAGAATCATTAAAAGAATTGAATATAAAGTAATCCATTTATTATAAAATGTATTATATTGAATAAATGTGTGAAACAATTATGTGATGTAATACAATTAGGACTTATCTATATACCTCACTGGAATTCTCATTTATGAATAATCATGTTTTTTTAGACATGTCATTTAATAATACTAATTATTATTTAATTATATTATTTTATATATTTATATTCATATCATCTCACTCATGGGACCTTATTGTGTTGTTCTAAACTCAAAGAATTTTCCAAGAGTGCAAGGAATACATCAAACATAATTTGCATGCAAAAGTCATTCTACCTAGAAAATAAAATTCTTATTTGACCATCATTGTTTAAGAGGAGACCATGTTAGCTCACTTTACTCATGTAAAAGGGGCTAGCCACATGAAGCCTATGAAGAAGACTCTATAATGATCGAATTTGTAACTTTATTTAAGATTTGAGGATTCACACTTAACCTTAACTAGTTATTGGGTTGTGCTATAACCGAGCCACCACGAGTAAAACATGCTCCATTCATTTTGTTTGTATCTTGTTCCATTGTAGAGGAAACCAACAAATGGGGTTTGGTGTCTACGTAGGCTATCACGCTACATGCCTCAAGTAACTCCACATAGAGTTCCTTCTGTTTTCTCCTTATTTTTCCATTCCAAGAAAAAGAGAATAGATTGGCCTCACCTTTTTATCTAGGTTTTCTCCTATAAGGGTTTCTAAAAGCATATCTTGTGCTCACTGTTTATTTCCTTGAGATATGTTTGTGTAGGTTTAGAAGGGATTTTTATTCATTGTAATGCGAGTCTAATTCAACCATAGGCCATCCTATTTAATGGACGATTAAGATTCTTATATGATATTATGTAGTCATAAGTTCCATTGTTCCATAGGTTCTATCTTAACGCTAGGTCTTCCCTCTGCAATGAATCCTTTTTTTCATCTATTATGGAATCAAATTCCTTAGTTTTCATTGGATATTTCAGAGAAACTTAGTTTTCTTTGGCACTTTTTGGACAAATTATTATCTTTTTTTGGGTACTCCATTGGTTTGCAACTCCTATTACCATCCTCAATTTGATGGAAAATTGAGTTTGTTAAGAAATTTCTAGAATGCTAACTTCATTACTTTTCATACAATATACATAAATAATGAGTCAAGTTGTTTTCCTTGGAAAAATGGTGTTACAACACATCCTTACATACTTCATAAAAATATCCAAATTATGGCATTTTATGTATATAATCTTCCATCCATTGCATCACCCTTGAGAGGGAAATGAATGCTAAAGTAATGGATTACCATGTAGAGAACCAACATGAGGTTCTCAAGCTATTGAAAGAAAATATGAGAAAAAAACAAGCATATCAATATCAATGTGAAAAGGAATCTGTAGCAAGGCATTGCACAATTTTGAAGCGACAACCATATACATATATATATGTTAATCAATAAAAGAAAAATAATAAGTTAGCACCAAAGTATTATAGTACCAATAAAGTGTCATGGAAGAGTGGAATCCTCAATAAATTAGAGTTGCACTCATTTTGACATGTACATAGGGCTTCCATGTTTCTTGCTTAAAGAAGATAATATGTGACAAGATCCAAGTTCAAATGATTTTACTAGATCTTGATAAGGAAGACAAAATAACAATATATATATATATATATATAGATAGATAGATATGACCTAATTCTAGAATTGTTTTATTTGTTAAATTCCTTTTATTATAAAAAGAATCTTCCTCCTCAAAGAATTCTATTTTAAGGTGTGGAGATAGTTCTTTTATTTCAAGCTATTTAGATATTTGTGTCTTAACACAAAATCACTTGTATCTAAAGTGAGTTTGACATAAATATCTCAAGCTTTGCACTAAATCATTGGAGGTCAAAGAAAAATGTTACTCTAATATTAATATTATATTATAACATCTCAATTTAAATAGAGTGGGCTAGAATATTAAATAATAAAAGAAAATTTGAAGAGTTCATTAACCTTAATGTGAAACATCTAAATATTTCTCTTTTTTAACTAACTCTATATATATATATATATATATATATATATATATATATATATACACACTTTCACAATTAGTAGCCTTAAGATACTAAGACTACACTACAAGTCTTAACAAAGAGACTTCAACCCTTCCTATCTCTCATTGTTTCGTTAAACTTCCCTCATATCAATATATATAAACAAGGAAGGATTGATTTTCAAAGTTTACCAAGCGCAACGCTTCTGAGTGAGGATGGAAAACATAAGTTTTAGAGGCCTTCTCTTAGGTATTTTATCGAGTTTGATGGGTCATTGGAAAGTACACATGTGGGGCTACTTGACCTAGTTTCCACAATTCAAGATGGACTCCTAAAAGTTGATAAAAAAACAACCTTGAACTAGCGCGACGCTTGGGGTGACCTTTCTGTCTCAGGTACGACCCTTCTGCTACAAGCATGACCCAATGATGCGGAACACTTTTTCTCAAAGAGAAAGCTATGACTATTTTCCCTATGTCACCTGTTTGACATGGAATTTTAGAGCCTATAAAACCCCTAATTTCCTTGGATCATATCTCTGAAAATATAGTGAAACAAGATCTGAAATTTGTATATGAAGTTCACCAAGATTTCGGCTTCACGTGGTTGCAATTTCATCTTCTGAAGCTTCGTATAAAACAATTTACAGTGAAAATGTCACAATTACCTATTTGAAGCAGCGAAATCCTAGAATCCAAAGCTCTGATACCAAATGTTATGCAATCAACTCACAAATAAATAGATCAACGACTTAAAAATTATCCTCTTTGAGGGGGAAACATAATTGACATTGCGTAAGTAAACAATTCTTGTATTATACAAATGAAAATACATCCTTTGTATATATGGAGTCTAAGGGGTCACAATATAATCAGAACCTACATAACAATAATAATGCAAGGGCACAACAATAATAATAATGGGCTTATATGGGGCACAACAATAACAATATGGGGGATACATGAGCACACAGTAACAATAAGGGGGATACACTAACAATAATAATAAGAGGACTACACTAGTATTATAGGGACCTAACATAATGAGTAGACCTTCCAATGGGCATAACTCTCAATCTAGGAGTTAGATTGAGACAAAATTTATATCGCTAAAAAGAGCTTGATGAGTCGAACGCATTGGTAGTATTGGTTTTAGATTTAGATGAGGTTAAGAAAAGAAATAATTTGTTAACCCATATTCATAACAAATCTTGGATATTAGGTAAATTTTGAGGTAACACCTTCCACTTGTGGAGAATAACCCAAGGGAGTGGGAGGGTATGTTAAAAAGTGGTATTATAGAAAAGGTTCAATGTTAGGATTGAAGAGGCTCAAATGCACACACTAGGATGAATATGTGACCTACTAATTTCTTATTTGTTTACATATGTGTATCAGTTTTAAGTCACAACTGGTATGATGTTTATTTAAAAAAATTATTGATTGATTATGTATACCTTTAAAATTGTGTGCTAGCTGATATTTTATGTTTCAGATGGGTTCACATCAACATGCTTATTGAAAATAATCCAAGGGGATGAGAAATTTCGTGTATTTATGTTTTTGGTTGACTTATAGCTATGTGCATAACAACACATTAGAAGACACCAAGGAACAATAGGAAAGCCAAGAATGGACAACATAATTGAGTGTGGTATAACATTGATAGATCCCAACATGGTTGAGAAGAAAACTCAATAGGGGAAGGGAGAGAGGCATTAGAGACGTTTTTAGGTATAAAATGGCCCTCCTAAGGAATATTATAAAATAATAGTGGATATAATGAAATAAGATCATATTACATCATCATGTTTTGGATGGAGAAATAAAAGATACTTTTTCAACTCGTATTTTCAACTTGTCTCCCTATGGTTTTACTCAAATATTGAGAGAGAGCAATTTTTGGATGAGTAATTTAATTTTTCATCCAAGCAGTACCAATGTTACATATTTTTGATAGACCCTAGTACACGAAAAATGTCAAATACATGAAAAATGTGATTGCAATCACATCTCTTCATGTATTTCACATTTTTCGTATGCTAGGGTACATCAAAACTATGCAACACTGGTACTCCTTGGATGAAAAATTAAATTATGCATCCAACAAGTGCTCCCACTTGAAATTTGAGTAAAATCATAGGGAGATAAGTTGAAAATACGAGTTGAAAAGTAGTTTTTATTTTTTATTTTTATCCTTTTACCTTTTTACTCCAAAAATGGTGACTCCCCCCCCATGGTTCACATCATCATATCTAATCATATTGGTTTTTGAAGTTGATTTTTGTTGTACATTTTTTTCTTGAGGCCCATTTTTTACCTCAAACTTTATCTAATGAGAACTCTCCTCATAATTTAACTCTCCTTCCAATGCAAGTATGTGGCATTTGATACATGGATGGAACATTTAGTAAAAGCTTTAGAAGATGCAAGACACTCTTGAAACTTCCATCTTCAATATCTACCATCCCTTGTCTAGTTTCCTCTTTTGGAGAATCATTTATCATAAGAATAGGAGGACCGTCATATGGCTTTAAAGATGACAGATCATTTTTTGTGGTTTCCATGTCATGTGAAGTTCCATTATCTATGATCCATTCATTAGGATAAGAATGTATATAAACTAATGCGTGTGCATTCCCTCTCGTTTTAGGTGTCGTTTCTTTCTACTTCTTCTTGTTATTCTCTAGAATACAGTACCTAAGTTTGTTTATTGAAGGGTATGCACCATGAGATCAATTATCTTATTCATACATTATCATTTTAAATGGTAACCATAGTTACCATAACTACATTTTGATTTCCCATTCCTACCCTTATTTTCCTTTGAGCTAGTACATTCATCTAAAGTTTTGGGATTTCCTCCTTTTTATGGATTTGGTTCCCTCTGCTTTCCTTTTCTTTGGATTTCCAATTAGATTTTGAGTTTTCCTTGCCCCTTTAATGCAAAGAAAGTGCTTGGTATTTCTAACTTTGCAATGTTCCCCTATTTATGATCTTATCCTGAACATGCATCAAGGACTCAATAAAAGCATCGAGTGTGAGCATATTCTAAGTTTCTCCTGTTGCAAGCCTAATTGTGTGAAAAGTGGAGACAAATATATCATACTCTAGACTTAAGTTTGACAATGTGTCCATAATTTCTTTCTTATATTTCTCAATTCCACATTCATTCAACTGGATTAAGGAGGCTTTAAACTTGGTGAAGAAATATTGAAGTTTTTCGAAACTTCTTGGATCTAATAAGTTGACCTACCTTTTAAGGATGTGATCCTATGTCTCATCTTTATTCCCAAAGAGTGTCTCTGAAGTGGTCCAAACTTGGACTAGCGCATGCTTTCACATGAAATAATAATTATGGAGAAATTGATAAGCATAGGAGACAAAAGGCCTCATCCATGTAGTTGAGATATTTAGATTTTTCAACTATGGAAGTTGGTTCAATCTCCATTTCCATTGGTATCTAATACAAATTTCTGCTATTGAGTTGAAGTATAATATTTGGCTTCCATTAAAAATAGTTATAGGGTATGATAATTGTGAAAGTTGAAAACTTCGTTCTTGATACCTACATATAGATTGTTTAGATTCCTTCTTCCTAGCTCCCATGGGCTTTGATACTATGTGAAATTATAGTTGAACTTGCGCAAATTAAATCTAGCTAGAAAATAATGAACACAGCTTGCAAGTAAGAAAGAAGAAAGAAAAGTGAGAGAGAAAATAAATAATAAAGTCTATTCATGCACAAAAAATATTATGAGAGAATACAATTCAATACAATATATTTTACATGGTTGAACTAATATAGTAGTGAGTCTGGTAGTGAATCTAGAGAGATGTGAATGTGCACCAAAGAAAAGTGACAACTATTCCTAGTTAACTATCCATGCAATAATTATTTCAATGTCTCAATCAAGTGGGGATTACTAGAACTCATACATGCACTTGTGGAGTTCCCTGTTGTTCATAATAACGAGGTTTCCATGCATGAATTGAATCACTAGTTTAACTGAAGTACAATTAAGTGTATGCTATCTCCAATATATGGAAGACCAAGATTGGAAAAAATTTGCCAAAGTTCTGCATCTCAGAACAATATTTGCTAACAATGGCAAAAATATATTAATTTTGAGTATACAAAAATTTATATATCAATAATTTTCCATTAGTCTCTCTATGTAATGTATATGCACTTTGTGTAAAGTAAAGTAGCCATGAAATCCCACCATAGAGGTAATCCATCATATATTTGTTTCATTGCTTTGCTCCATGCCCTTCAATTGTTCTAGAGGCATCTAGTTGAATGAAGTTTTCATTTGCATCCTTCCAAAATATGACATTTGACTTTTATGAAAAGCTTCCCATAATTCTCAATTGTGAGTGACTTCTTGGAGACAACCTTAAACAAATTGCCACTATACCCTTTAACCAATCACTATAGAAAACCCTAACTCTAAATTATCCCAAAACCCCTCAATGAGGAGCCCAATTTTTCTGAGAAATGGTAAGATGTTTTGGAATTTTCCAATATGACATGCAATGTAGGTTGTTTTTTCCATGGTCTATACATTTTTATGTTTTTTAATGGACTAGAACTAGGCATAAAAATGAGCGGAAGCGAAGTTTTTGAAAAAAAATGAAACAACACAGGGAGGGATGTAAAATTGTTAGAGCACATATAAGGATCTAGATGAAGAATAATTGCATAATTCGCAAGAAATGAAAAAGAAAAAATTGAAAATAGAATGAATTTGATATCTCAATATTGATAATAAAATCAACGCATAAAGCAACAAAGTTAAGTTTAAATGTATGCAAGCACTGAGGCTAACTAAAGCTAACTAAACTTAAGTGTGCATTATGTTATGTTATGTTAATGTCCATGTACACCACTTGTAAGCACTAAATTAACTAAATCTAATTAAGACTAACTAATGTGCATATACACCAACAACCCCCCTTAAGAATAACTTAGGTGAGTATGATGCAATATGAATGATTCCTGGAAATAAGGCCATTTTAGGTATCCATATATAGTGCATGAAAGAGGAGGGAAAGCCTAGTGGGAAGAAACCCCCCCCAAATACAATGCAAAAAGAAAATAAAAGATAATTGTTCAATAATTATGTCCTTCACCCTGAGACAATCTCATGCAGAGTGAAACTTTCACTCAATGAAAGTCTCAGTGAATATGTCAGGAGTCTTCTTAGAATTAGGATAGTACTACAAATCGATGTTCCCATCATGAATCAATTCTCTAATGTAGTGCATGTGGATCTCAATATGTTTGGTATTTTTCCACTACACTGGATCTCTGCAAAACTTTAGTGTACTCTAATTGTCACACCATATGACAATCAGATGATGGAAAATGATACCAAGCTTCAAAAGGAAATGTTACAGCCAAATGGCCTAACTGGAAATATTGGTTGCTCCTTTATACACAACCTCTGCTAATGATAAAACAATGAAATCGTGCTTCTTGCTTTACTAATAAATGGGGTCAGATCCCAAACTAAGTACATAATCGGAGGTGGGCTTGTGGTCAAGGTTGTTTCCATGCCAATGTGAATAACATAATGGGATCGAAAGAATAATTTGTTGCATAATGAATCACATAACTGATTGTCCCCTGGAAATATCAAACGATGCACTTTGCATCTTTATGTAACTCATGTGGCTCCTACATGTATATGGAAACTACTCCTATGACATATGAGAGATCAAGACGGGAGTTAGTGAGATAAAGAAGTATCCCCACAAGCTAACGGTGTGTGTTTTCCATTCTCAAGATTTATCACTAGCAATAAAGGTGTGGTTGCTGGCTTGGAGTGACTCATGTGAAATCATGTCAAAAGATCTCTAGCATACTTTAGTGAAGAAATGGTAATCCCGGAACTATTCTCATCGATCTCTAACCCAAGGAACAAATTTAGCCAGCCCATGTCTACTATAAAAAATCACTTAGCAATGTAGTTTTCATCTCAAAAATGGCAGAAAATGAACTATTTGTTATCAAAATATCGTCTACATAGAGTACTATGATCAACAAGGAGTTAATTTTCTTCAAAAACTAAACATTGGAATCAGATTTGCAGCATACAAATTTTTGATATAACAAATAGGAATCCATCTTTGCATTCCAGGCTCTAAGTGCCTTCTTGAGGCCATAGAGAGATTTCTTTAGTTTGCATACCAAAGATGAATTTTGCACGTATCCCTACGGCTCTTCCATATATATTTCCTCCTTAAGATCACCATGAAGAAAGGCATTCTTCAGATCGATATGGTTCAGCTCCCACCATCTTGTTACTGTAATGGAGAGAGCTAGCCAAATGCAATCAATTTTTTCCACTAGAGCAAAAACCTTATCATACTCAACACCATGTAATACTAAAAACCGTTGGCCACAAACCATGATTTATATTGACTAACTTGGCTATTTCCTACTTTCTTGGTCTAACAAACCCACTTGCAACTGACAAGTTTACAATTGGAGGGTAGAGGAGCTAGCTCCCAAGTATAGTTCTCAATTAGAGAGTTGTATTCCTCATCCAAAGTTGCTTCGCATTCATGATACTTAACTACTTCTGCATAATCCTTTAATCATATGCATTCATCATATAAGAATGCATGGGAATGTATGTCTCGATAGCTAAGAATGATAATGGAGATTCCTCAAATTTAGGTCTTGTGGAAGTGGAAGATTCATCTAAAAGATCACTCATGTTGCACCATTGTTGTGTTGAATGTGGTTGAGAATCTTCCGAGCTACATGAGGACGTATTATCATGATGTTCAACAACTAATGGTCCAAAAGGTGTCGTAAGAAAAGTCTCATCTAGATCAAAATTATGATCTCAAGTATCATTTGCATACTCGTAAACATGTGGTGATGAAGACTTTTTAATAGGTTCATCTAGTGGTTCATGCAAAGCTTCTTCTTCAAACTTTACACTCCTTTCGATAAAGAGCTCTTCAATGTTGATTTCAAGCAATATTCACCCTCTGATCTCATCAGAATATCCAAAAAACCTGCACTCCTTTATTTGAGTCTCCAAATCCTTTCCCTTCTCTATAGGAATGCGGTCCCATGCTCAAGATCCGAAAATGCGGAACTATGACTTCAGGTTGCATGCCATTCCAAGGCTCAAAAGGTGTTTTTCTAGTAACATATTTATCAAGATATATACTCTGGATGTATGAAGGACAATTGCTGCTTGAACCCACAATTTTGATGGAAGATATCATGCACGCAACATCCAACTGGCCATCTCTTTCAAAGATTTGTTCTTCCTCTTGGCCACCCTATTTTGCTACAAAGTGTAAGGAACCGTATGCTGCAACTATATGCCTTCTTCATTACAAATATTCTGGATATCTTTGTTGACATATTCCTTCCCATTATCTATGTGGAGGATCTTGATGAATTTTCCAGTCTGATTTTCTACATGTGCTTTGAGAATCTTTGGATGCTGAAAAATTTAGTTTGAGGAAGTAAACCCAAGTGAATCTTGTTTAATAATCTATAAATGAAAATGTATATCTTGCTTTTGTCATTGAAGGTACTAGAAATGGACCCATGAGATCACTGTGTACAAGGTCCAAATGTGATGAGGTTCCCCATGCATGCCCCTTCTCGAACATGTCTTGTGGATGCTTTCTAAGAGCACATCCATTACAAGCACCCTTTGAAAATTTAATGGCTAGTAGTCCTTTAACCATCCCTTTCTTGCTAGGTTGTTGCATATACCTGAAATTCAAGTGTCCAAAACTCTCATACTAAATGCTACTTTCTTCATTTGCATGGGTAAGTAGAAAAATTGAATCTATGTGAGGGACAAAATCAGAAAAGGTATACAAACAAGATTGATCATTTACCTTGCCATATGAAATCTTTGAGTTGGTTTCCATATCATAAATGCTCATGGAATCTGGGGTAAATTCCAATTTCCTTTCAATGCTTGTGTATTTCATATGATACACTAAAATAAGATTCACAGAAATCCTCAGAATATGCAAGACATTCTCAAAACTTCCATCTTCGAACTACACTCTTCCTTGCCTAGTTGCTTTACTTGCAGAATTTTTTCCCATGAGAATAGGAGGTCCCGAGTTTTCTTGTAGAGAAGAAATAGATTCCTTTGAAGAATCCATATGTTGTGAAGCTCTTGAATCGATGATCCATTTTTGTGTTTTAGAATGAAGAGCAATGAAAGAATGACCATTACACCTTTTGTTGATGGTTTTTCTTCCGACTTCTTCTTGGCACCTTTTGGAATGTGATGACCAAGATTATTTTGTTGAAGAGTCTTTTTCAATAGATCAATAGTCTTTTGCATGCAAGAGGATTCAAGATGATAGACTCAATCACAATAAGGACACTTGGAGTTTCCTTTCTTTCCCTTCTTACCCTTGGAGCTGGAAGAGTCATATGGAGGTTTTGAATTTCCACCCTTTCTTGGATTTTGATCTCTTACCTTTCCTTCGCCTTTGGATTATTGATTTGGTTTCAAGTTGGACTTTCCTTTTTCATGCATGGTGAGAGCATGTGAATTCGAAGAATTGAATGAAACCATCTTGATGAGTTTATCCTGTTCATGAATGAGAGACTCAACAAATGCATCAAGTTTGTGAATTTTCCATTTATCTCCAATTACAAGTCTAATTGTATGAAATGTAGAAATAAAAACAACATATCCAGGACCTAATTTAGACAAGATAAAAAGAATCAATTGACTTTCCTATTTGGATTTATTGATTCCATAATCCTGTAATTGAAGAAGCAATGATTTCAATTTCGTAAAGAACTCTTGAATGTTCTCAAAGTTGTTTGGATCTAAGGAATTTAGCTCATTTTTGAGAATATGATCATGCATATCGTCCCGCTTTCCAAATAAATTCTCCAAGGTTGTCCAAACTTGATTCAAAGTTTTGCATTTGTCCACATGGAAACGCATTGTATGAGATATGGTGAACAATAGAAGACCAAAACCCTCATCCATCCTGATGAAGTATTTGGATTTTTCAATGGAAAAATTGGGTTCAACTTTCGTATCCATAACTATCTGATACAAGGCTTTGCTTCTGAGGTGAAGCAAAATATATAGCTTCCATCGGAAGTAGTAATCTAGAGTGAGAATAATTGAAGGTGGGAATTACATTCTTTCACCTTTCGGCTGTAGCGACAATTGCGACAATTATCTAATATTATGATCCGCAAATCAAAAGCGATTTCCAATTCTTTGATCTTCAAACCAATAATAGATTGTTAATGCACCTTCTCCAAGCCCCTACAACTTTGATCCCATCTAAAATTATTAAAGCAAAGATAAAGATCTAATTAAAGAATAATTTTATAAACTTGCAAGAATTGAAAAAAAAAATGAATTCAATATCTCAATATTGATGAAAAAATCAATACATAAAAAAGCTAAGTTAAACTTAATTATATGTAAACACTAAAGCTATCTAAAACTAACAAAATTATGTGTGTTTTATGTCATGCTAATATGCACGTACACCACATGCAAACAATGAAACTAACTAAAACTACTAAAACTAACTAATGAGCATATACACCGCAAAAGAGTCTATTAAAAAATTGAAAAATCATATAAATGATGTAATTAACTAACACTATTTAAAGCTAACTAATGTGCATAGACACCTTCACCCTCAAAGGAGTCTACTAATGTGCATGTACACCCTCACCATCAAGGGAGTCTACTTAAAAAAAGAGAAAGATTATGTAGATGATGTTGGAATGGAGTAACGTCGTTTAAGTGCATCAAGTCTCCATCAGCCAAAGTATGTACGACCCTACGTAAGTTATTAGCGTTGGTTGGAAGAACTACTTGGAAGTTGTATGCAAAGGTGCAAATATATCAATGACAAATATTAACAATTAACTTATTGGCGTTGTCTCACTGCGTTAGAATGACAATATCAACAATTAACTTATTGGTATTGTTTCACTGTGTTGGATATTATTTTTGGGGGCATAAAATTTATTTTTTTTAAATCTATTTTTAATAAACAAATAGATTTAGCATATATTTAATGGTTGAAATATTTATAAAACATTTAAATTGTACAATTATAACTCAAATTTAGTATGAATTTAATACCAGCTAGCTACATTCATGATACCAATCAAAGTAACAGAAACAATAAATTCGTGTACATTAGAGGCGTTTTGTATACGTTAATCATTGCGCCAGCAATACCATTTTGAATGTCAGCTGACAGAGAAAATTACTCAGGTTATCATGCAGAACTTCTGGCTTTCATCTGAAGCTGAAACGGAGGAGCTCTTGCGGTTAACCAGATATATGACTACTGATTCAACGTTAAACCTTGGACTCTTCATTGCACCAAGCATTCAGTTAATAAAATTATAGACGTATATTATCGTTTGAGCGGAGATCACTTTTGCTCTCTTTAAAAAGTAAAATCCGCTCACTTAAATTTGATAAATCCCAGTGTCATCAACACCACAGAATTTCTGAAATTCCTTTGAAATCGCTTTTGGTTGCTCGCTATCCACATGTGCATAATCGTTGTTC
This sequence comes from Pinus taeda, assembly GCA_000404065.3. Lineage (NCBI taxonomy): Eukaryota > Viridiplantae > Streptophyta > Pinopsida > Pinales > Pinaceae > Pinus > Pinus taeda. Next base: position 25,425 of record APFE030597883.1, read on the forward strand.
TGCTATGATCTTTTTATGTTGCAGGTTCATAATTACCCGTTATTCTGGACTCCCTTAGGGATTGTAATAATTAGCCACCTGGTATTCTCTTCTTTTTTGGTTAGAAAAATAGAGAGCACATTATTACACACAAATTATTTGATCTTTTTATTGATCACTATAGGTACAAATATATAAGAGATAAATAATTGATTTCCACATATTTACATTATGATTCCAACAACTTCTAGATTGACTTATAGGGGCTCATAATGACAACTACACATGACATGGAAACATTACTGCCAACCCTCCTTTAATGCTTGCATGAATAGCATGAAAAATACATATTACAACAATAAATAAATATATGTATGGCTAGTATTCATCAACACCCACATCTACTCTAGAATCTCTCATACACCACTCTTTCACCACCACCTCACATACACCACTCTTTCACCACCACATCTTCGAGCTATTGCTTGACCTCCATTTAAAAAGTAACTGTCATGGTTGATGAACTTTGCAAGATCAACAATATTCACTTGCAAGATCAACAATATTGACAACTTGGCTAGTTAGGCTTCAGCTATAAGAGCCATCAAGTAATAAACCATCCTATGGACCAACCATCCATCAGTTGGTAGGATGGATGTCTAGATAATGAATAGATACTGAATGTGCTCAAGAGTTCATCAAACAACTTGACCTTAGCTTATAGTTTAAAAACCACGAACCCTTTTCATAACCAGAATTACTAACGCACAAAAATTGATGTTTCTA
>APFE030597886.1:0-12723 GCA_000404065.3 Pinus taeda
CTAAAAATTTAAAACCCCTTAATTTCGCCAAAGGGCGAAAATTCGCCCCTATTATTATCCTTAGATTCCTCTCTCCGAGAAGTGTAGGATTGATGTAAATATCACCCAATTCTGACATTTAAAAATGAAGATATGAAATTATTTGTATTATGGATAAATTGTCAAGGTCGCCGAGCAAGCAAAATAGACATTTTAACCCCCAACTCATCCTTAATGTTGCATATAAAAGGAAGAGACCTCAATTCATTCTTTCATCATCCCATTTCATCTCACATCTCTCTCTCCTCATTTGATTGGGTATGCAAATCTAGAAGCTTTTTCTCACACGTGTGAAGCAAGGCAAATGATTTTTGTTTTGACACTTTGACTAAGTTGACCAAATTGGAGAACTGTTGTTTAACTGTGTTTACCTATAGCATTGACCTGTTTTGACTATGGATTGGGTGAGGTGTCTTTTCCTTGGTAGGCTGCAGATATAGGCACTGAAATCGAGGTGATCAGGCCTCTCCTTCAACCAATGTTGATTGTGCTACATATGGCTACAATTTGACTTTTGTTGACCAACATTTGAATGGAAATTTTCATACTATTTTGTATTTTTCGGGTTTGCTACTGGAGGCCAAAGTTGATTGGGTTTGACTGAGCTACTTAAAGGAATAATTTTTCCTTGTTTAACTAGTGTTGACTTTTTTGGTTAGGGATTTTCTGCTGCTGTCATAAATTATCAGATTTGTAAATTTTCACTATCTCTCTCTCTGTTGAACTATTAAAGAATATAGGAAGAACTGATCAAGGGTTCCCCACATTGGGGTTTGTCCTTGGCTGGTGCCACATCTTCTGTCCTCTTCTCTTGGCTTGTGTTCTACTATTTATGTTTATGTTCTATTTGCATTTTACTATCATGCTGATGTGATTGCTAAACTGGATATTAATATTGGGCTAATAAAGAAATTGAATTAAATTTCTCTTAAGCATAAAACCTACCAAAAATTAACACATTGAAAATGAGAACTGTGGCTATATTGTGTATTTAAATAAGGAATAATATAGTACATTAACAAGTATATAGACTAACTTTCCTACATAGTTAAGGAGTGAGAATATATTTTCTACGGCCCTAATCTGAAAAGAGTCTACATCCTTTCCAAAAACTCTAATTATGAATGTAATCTAGGCCAGAAACTCTAGTCTAAAAGCTTAGATATCAATAAATGAAAGGAGAAAGCATCCCCATTAAAGGCTACACAACTTCTCCTTTTCCATACAAGAAATGATTCCTGTCAATATTATTATGTTACATAAACTTCTGCAAGATTGTATGATAATCCATCCATCCCTAAGATAGGCTTTTTCCTTTGAAGAGAGTTGACAGAGATATGTGTGCATTTTTCTATTATTCCTCGAACCTGTTCATTGCTATGCCTTCTTTGACTGAAAATGTTATTTGAGATGTAAGAATGGTTTTAGGAATGCTTCATGTTGTAGTGGAAAAAATTCATTTCCAAAATGACCTCTCAGACTTATGTTGAACCAATTGTTCAGTATTCAATCCATCACTGTGAGGTGTTTGAAATTTCCTTCACATATTTCCATGAACAACACCATTCATACTAGGCCAAGAAACCATGACTGCATGTAGTTGTAAGCCTATGTTATGTTAATGTGCCATATCCAAGTTAGCTTTTAACATATCACGACAACACAAAAACACTAACCAAAGAAACATATATTCTTCCAGTGAATGGCACAACCAAAAAAAATTCGATGAACATTTACTAACTTTGAAGAAATAAAAATATAATTGCATCTACTCATAAACTTGTATTTACAAGACTTGAATACAAGATAAATGCAACAAATTACAGATATAACTATAAATACAGAGATGCAGTAGAATTAAAACTTCATTTCATTAATATCAAATACTGAAATATGCTTACAAACACAATGAAAATAAGACTAGCTCAGGCGATGGTATCTTATCTCTAAGAAGAGATGTGGCAACTACATGCCTTTGAACTACATTACAATGTGGCTCAAAGGCATTTTTATTATTGAACAATAAGAAAAAACCCTAGACAACCAAAACCCTAACTCAAGGAGATGTAACACCAAGATTTTAAGGGCGCCATTGGGGTGAGTTGGACAAAAAATTTCCCGGGGTTGTGACTTGGTCATATTATCTCCATTTGACATGCATGATAACTTGTTGGAGAGACCTCTCCAAGGAATATGCCAAAAGAAATGATTTTAGAAAAGAAATTCTTGGTGGTAGATTACCAAGAAATCGTCATTTAGGGCCTCAAAACGGCTCTAGAAGTTTAGGACTCGAAAAACTGCTAAAAATAGTAAACTGAACTACAATTAAGGAAACTAAAAAAAATGTAAGAAAGAATGGTGGGGGTCCAAGTGGAATTGGCGGATGGCCACCAAAATCCACCTGGTTCATTCCTCCCCGCTTAGAAATAAATGGTCCCCATTGCATTGAGTTCCTTCACGAGATGAGGAAACTTCTACTAAACTTGGTCACTAGTGAGCCACTTACCCTCATGAAGGAGTTGGCCTGCTTTGATAACTTGATATAGTTCAATCTTCTATTGGTGAGTGTTCTTGATATATGTGTCCATCATCTGATTAGTTGTGGCTTGCTCCATGCAATCTGGATTTAACTCTATAGCTGTGAGTTGTTCTAGAATGTCTGATGTGTCTATCAATGGTAAGAAATATGGTCGAAAGCAGTCCATATTGAACACTGAGTGCAGGCCAAGTAATGGGGGAAATCCTCAGCTCAAATGCATTGTCACCCATAGCCTTGGTAATGGTGTAAGTACCATATCGGAGTGGTCTAAGTTTATGATAGGCTCTGGCAAGGCATTTCTTCTGCAAATGCAACCAGACTTTGTCATCCACCCAAAACTTGTGTGGCACCCAATGTTGATCATGTCACTGATTGTACTTGGCATATGGTTTCCCAATAATGTAATGGGCGTGGTGGCAGATATGTTGGATGTTCTCAATGAAGTTGTTTTTCCTTATCGTCTTCCGACTATACATCAGCCAAATCTGCTTGAGTAGCTGTAAATGGTATGGCCACATCAATGGGACATAGTGACTGGAATCCCAGGCCCACCTGAAAAGGACTGTGGCAAGTCGAGCTGTCGAGAGCCTAGTTATAGATGTGCTAGACATAGGAAAGGCTCTCATCCCGTGTGCATGGATGATCTGAGTTTTACATGTGCATAATGTGTACGATCATCCTGTTGACGACCTTTGTCTCGCCATCATTTTGGGGATGGAAAGTTGTGGACTTAGTGAGCTTGGTGTCCAGCAATGACCAGAGACTAGATCAAAATGTACTGAGGAACTTGCTATCCTAATCTAAGAAGATAGATTGTGGGATCCCAATGTGTAGCCACACTTGTTCAAGGAAGAGTTTAGTAGTGGCTTCTGCTATGATATTTTCTTGCAGGCCATCAGAATGGCTATCTTTGAGAATTTGTCGACGACCACAAAAACATAGTCATTGCCATGATTAGTAGAAGGAAGGCCCGACATGTAATCCATGGAGATGGATTTCCAAGGTTTACTAGGGGTAGGCAACAAAGTGTAGAGGCCCTGAATCTTGATGGTCAGTTTGGCAATTGCACAGGCAGTGTGGGATTTGATGTACTTCTTGACATCTTACGAAGATTCAGCCAATAGAAATATTTCTGCACTACTACCACTATTTTCCTGGCCTCAAAATTTCGAGCGGCCCGATTGTAGTGCGCTTCCCAAATCATCTTCGCTCCCTTGCTTGAAGGAACACAAAGGTGTCCCAGGTGGCATATCAGGGCAACCTCGAGGTGAAAATTTGGAACTTGCTGACCCTCCAAGAGCATCTAGTATGTGTGTTTGAACTCTGGTTTGCTTTTATAGAGAAGTGGCCAATCAGAAGTCTCGTGCCCATAAGAGTTGAGCATGGTGGTTAACTCCATGACCGGTGGTTAGTTGAGGCAGTTTGCAACATTATTGGTGCTACCCTTCTTATAGTTGATATTCAAATGGAACTATTGTCGGTATGTGGACCACTTTCGATGGTGATCATTCTACAATTTCCCTTGTGTCTGTATGAACAGTAGGGGTCAGTGGTATGTGTGAATGACTGTTTCCTTCCCCAAAATGTAATGCCTCCATTTTTGACAAGCTTCCACAATGGAATACATCTCTTTTTCATAAGTGGGATACTTCTGGACTATGTCTGAAAGTGTCTCATTGTGATATGCCAGTGGATTCCCTTGTTGAGTAAGGACTACCCCAATAGCATAGTTAGAGGCATTTGTCTCGATCTGAAATGGTTGTTGCAAGTATGGTAAAGCGAGCACTGGTGCAGAGCAGAGGCGATGTTTCAACTCTGCGAATGCCATTCGTTGAGATTTAGACAAAAATAATTTTGCTTTCACTCCTACCTTGGTGACTTGACTCAAGGGCTAAGTGATATGGGATAATCCCAACATGAACCCGCAGTAGAAATTAGCAAGATCCAGAAAGCTACAGAGCTCTATCAGAGTGGTTGGGGCTGGCCAATCCTGAATGAATTGGATCTGTGTTGGATCCTCATGCAGCCCTGGTTCATCAATAATATATCCTAGATACTAAACCTAGGTCATGCCAAAAGTGAATTTCTCGAAACTAGCACACAACTTGTGTTGCCGCAATGTTTAGAGAACTGGTCGGATGTGATGGAGGTGCTCTTCCCAACTCTCACTGAAGATCAGGATTTCATACAAGTATACCATTACAAATGATTTGGTGAATGGCCGCAAGATGTCATCCATTAGCCTCATGAAGGTTGCACAAGCATTCATCAACCCAAAATGCATAACCAACCATTTGAAAAGGCCCTCCTTGGATTTGAAGGCAGTCTTCCACACATCAAAGGGTTAGATTGCTACCTGGTGATAGCCAGACTTCAAGTTGATCTTGCTGAAATATTTCCCCCCTTTAGTTTGTCCAGAAGGTCATCAATCCATGGGATCAAGTATCTATTCTAGACAGTGATCTTGTTCAGTACCTGGTAGTCAATACAAAGTCTCCAAGTCCCATTGTTCTTCTGTACTACCACGATCAGGCTCCCACACGGTGATGAAATTGGATAGATGTTTATGCAACTGATCTTGAATTTACCTCTTGATTTCATGATTCTCCAGAATGGAGTACTGGTTGATTATTCCATTGGGTAGCAACACACCTGCGGTCAGATCGATGGAGTGCTTAACTTGATAGTATAGAGGCACCCCTGTGGTAGAGGTGAAGATGTCCTCGTACTCCTCCATGACCTTGTCCATTTGTTGTTTCTATGAAAAGGGGCCCTGTCTAGAGGTCATGGCCACCATCTTCTTCTTTCCCTGAGGGAATATTTATTGAGGAAAATAAATTTCTTGGTTTTGGAAATGAGCTTACTGCATTGTTTTGCGGTAACCAAAGAGATTGCTGTAGGCAGTGCTACCTTTGTTATCCTGTATAAAAGATGTCATACAAAAGATGTCACTTCCATAAGTATGGTTGGCCTCATAATACATCAAAAACATCAAGGGGAGCAATGTCACATAATACCTCATCCTTGAAGGGCTTGATGTTGTATGGAAGACGACACTACTGGCTCACGTGAAGATCTCGTCCTTGGTGAAGCCATGCAATGGTGTATAGTTGTGGATGTGCTATGGTTGGTAAGCCCAACTGATTCACGAGCTCTGTCGAAATGAGGTTCTTTTGGCTCCTGCTATCAAGAATGTACTGTAGAAGTGAACCCTTTACGCAGATCTGGGAGTGAAAGAGGCACTCCTCCTCCACTGGATCTTAAGGTTCCTCCTTCTAGATCTCCATAGTGGAAATGGTGGCATTGGGCTCCGCATCAATAATCTACTTCTCTTTATCATTCCCCTTGTCGGGTTCTAAATCAGAGTCGTAACATGCATTTGATTCTTAAGACTTTAGCTCGAACACCAGTGACTGCTTGGACTGAAACTCACTTATGTTGTGAGTGGAGCTCATATGCAACTAACACCACCTTCCCGTGTCCTTCTTCAGCTTCGTGGTGTTGTTCTTTTCTTGCAGCTTTGGTAGGTTTTCCTAGGCTGCCCTGCCTTGGATTTTCCATCGCTCTGTTTTTTGGTAGCACCTTTCCCTTGCTTCGGATTCACAGATCCAAAGTATTGCTTCTTCTATTTAAGATTTTGCTCAATCTTGACTGCATATCGATATGTCGTGCCAAGTGGGGATATGTCCACGAATTCCATCTCATCTTGGATGTACCTGTGCAAGCAGCAAAGGTACTTGAGAACCAAATTCTTCTCAGTATCCTTGATACCCAACTTTGTGCAAAGGGTATGAAAAACATTGGTAAACTTTGGCACATCTTGGTCCCTTACCTGTTGCAACGTTGTCCACTTTACGTATTTATCCTCATAACTCCTGACAGGGTAGTATTACTCCTTGATGGCATCCTGGAATGAGTTCCAAGTGTGTGTAGCTGAAAACAATGAGTTCGTACTTTCATCCTTCTGCTCATAATAGGTTTTCCACCAGTCCTTGACATGGGGGGCTGCTTTGATAAGTGGAAAGGTGATCTTTTCCAGGCTGGAAAAATCATGAATGGAAAAATATCCTTCTAGCAGATTTAACCATTTATTTACAACATCTGCATTTATCTGACTCTCAAATATGGGAATATCAAAGTTAACTTGTACCTTAAAGGGTGTGGTGCTTCCAAAGTAGTTGTTGGAAGTAGATACGTCGCCCCTAGGTATCCATTGAAGGATCTCAGAAATGTTCTCCATCATCGCGTTCCTTTGTCGCTCAAGGGCTTCCTCGAGCAATATTTGATAGGATCTCCTGCCCCCTCATCTTTCTTTTCATCTTCCATGGGAGGTCGTCAACATTTGTGAGGCTGGTCTTGCAAAGGTTCGACAAGTTCAAGCCCTAACTCCTTATATACTAACCTTGTTGGGGACATGTAAAGAAAAAAACAAAGAAAGAGCAAACGATTCCGATACCACTGATCCGTATTTAAACATGAACACAACAAATTATAGATATAACTATAAATACAAAGATGTAGTAGAAATAACAATTCATTTTATTAATATCAAATACTAAAGTATGCTTACAAATAGAATGGAAATAAGACTAGCTTGGGCGATGGTAGCTTATCTCTGAGAAGAGATGTGGCAGCTACATGCCTCTGAACTACGTTAAAATGAGTCCCAAGGGCCTTTTTATTATTGAACAATAACAACAAAGCCTAAACAACCAAAACCCTAACATGAGGAGATGTAACACCAAGAGTTTATGGGCCCCATTGGGGTGAGTTGGACAACCAAGTTCCCAGGGTCGCGATTTGATCATATTATCTCCATTTGATGCGCATGATAACCCATTGGAAAGATCTCTCTGAGGAATACAATGAAAAAGATGAATTTATATAGAAAATTGTTATCCGTAGATTGCCAAAAAAACGTCGTTTAGGGCTTCAAAATGGCTCCAGAAATTTAGGACCCGAAAAATTGCTAAAACGAGTAATTTGTGCTACAGTTAAGGAAATTGAAAAACTAAAAGAAACAATGTTGTGGGTCCAAGTGGAATTGATAGGTGGCCACCAATATCCACCTACATCACTTGAATATAATATGAAATGAAATTGTGAGTTTCAACCATAAGTATTTTCTCAGAAAACTGTAGTAAAAATGAAAAATACCTAGGTTGTATTACCAAGGCATTCCACTAAATAGAATTGAACATTGTGTAGTAGTTTGTACTTCAACTCTAAACATCTTCTTTCTTAATCAGAATACTAAGAGGATATTCTACGGAACATTATCCGTAGAATAAGGGTACAACCTTCTCTAAATCGTTCCATCAAATAGGATGCAATGCAGAGCTTCCATAGAGAAATCATATTGTCCCCATCCTGGTCAAACAAATCCCAAACCTGCTTTAAAACCTTAAGAAGATGCACCCAAAAGAACACCAGCAATTAAATTCAGGATAATGCGATGGCGATGTTAGACAAACATTTCCTTCAAAGTATCCATTAAAGGCATATATTCTTTATAGATATATCAATGATAACATGGAATGTGATTTAACTAGAATCTCACATTGATTTTAAAAACATACATTATTGATTATTAACTATTAATAGATTAAACATCCAAGTACCATTTTAGAAATGTTAAAGCACCTTCTGTATTTCGTTCATTAGCATAAGAAAATTCAATAAATTGAGAGTTGGCTTAGATATCCATGCTTTCTCATATTAGCATGAATGCTAGATAGGGGAGAATACTCTCCATCAGAATTACTGAATTCTACAATCACATGGAATTTTGATGTTTTTTAGAATGATCTACGTCATTTCCTAAATTCCTACAAACAAATGATTTCCCCCCTAAGAAATTATTTTGAGACCCTGGAAAAACTATGTATAGTATCATGATACAAATGTGCCATAAAGGAAGCTAAATACAATAGTTCACATATTACATTCACAAAGAATGAAAACGAACCCTTACAACTGTTTATCCCATTGACGAATTTCAATATCAACAATAGCCACTTTATAGGCCATGAATATGATATTAAATTACGTATTTGGTAAAGCACTGAACATTTTCAATTACCTAGTTGTTGCTACCATGTTTTGTGCAACTTGCTGGTTGCATGTACTACAACCAACACAAAGACATGAAAGTACTACTTGCCAATTCAATTACCAAAGGAAACAATATTATCACATGCAATTTCCATTTAGAATCTCTGAAATGATTCTATAATTATTCAAGGAAAACTTAATGTTACTCATTCACTTTTCTCTGACGTAGAAAAAACTGAATAAGCTAACCTATTTTTTATTTGAAGAGTTCTGTAATTCATCGTGTCCAAAATCATTGCTTATTGTCACAGATGATTGTGAGACTTGGAAGGTAAGCCATCAATTATAATTGTGAAAGAAGATGAATTAAAGCAACCTGTGATTGATATTAACATTTGGGAAACTGAAACTGATATGTAGAAGAATTAGTCTAATATAGAGCCAACTTGCAGTCTTTTCCTATCATATTTTGAGATATCTAACTTGATGAATATTGTTGATTCTGGAGCTGCTCAAATATCATCATATATCTGTCTTCAAACCAAAAATCAAAACCATTTTGGACAAATAGCCTCTGAATTAATTTTTTTGAACTTTAGTTCTAATATTTTTGACAAATTTTTATAGATATAGTTGCCTAACGAGATCTACTCAATCTCTTCAATATTTTTTGGCTTATCCATTTCCATTATAAGATTTGAAAAGGTATTATTGGAAACTTTTAGAATTTTTCTAAACTCCATGAATCTTCAATTACCCTAACAAGATCCTCTTCCAATAAGTCATAGAACCCATTGAGGAATTCTAGTGGCCAACCCTCTGGTCTAGGGCTTTTGCTTCTTTGGAAAGATGTTGAAGTAGTCTTTAACATCTCCTTTGAGACTTCTTCCATTACCGTTTGGTTTTCTTCCTTAGCTGCAAACCCTAGAAAATAGTAATGAGCTACAGAATTTCAACAATTCTAGCACCATTTGGCACTGTGTATATGTAGAGTGAAAATAAGAGACACTTTTATAAGTTATTTCATGAAACATTCTAGCTAAAATTCCATCTGGCGTCTCCATTTCATAGATAGTATTTGTTGTATCTTTTTTCTTTGCTTAGTTATGAAATAACTTTGCTTTCATTCTCCTTATTCAACTAGATTGCTCCACCTTTCATTCTCCTTTTTGCTTCTCTCTAGTCTAGCAAGTTTTTCTTCAAACTTTTAAAGCTCGTTAACTTGAATTTTTTCTCTTTGTTGAAAACTACATCCACATTATGTTAAAAGAGTTATACTATCTGCTTTTGATTTGTTTTAAGTCCTTACCAAATTCTTGAATTTAGTTGATGTTTATACGAATTTATAGCTCACTAAACCCTTTGAAGTTTCATCTGACCCAACCCCTCCATCTTTTACCAATTTTGAATATTTGTCATCCTCTAGCCAAGTAGTCTTAAATTTGAAAATACTTCCTTGTTTGAAGTCTTGATTCTCTATTTGTGTTAGAATGGGAAGATTGTTTGAGCCACCACCAATTTCCACCAAGAATATAGTGTTATCTAATTCCATCAGTAAATTTTTATACTGAGAATATAGCAAGCCTTGTTGATACTCCAGTTTCACCTATTCTATTGTTTGTGCAAGTAGGTACAATTTTTATAGGTTCCATGTCCACAAAACCTATTTCTATATTATACTTGGAGAAATTTGCCCTAATATATTTAGAGTAAAATTTAAGTCTCCCCCAATGATAATCTTCTTACTCTTGATACAACTCAGAGTGAAGAAGTCCTCCCAAAAAGTTTTCCTTTTTTCATATGGTCCATAATAATTAATCACAAAAATATTTGTCCCTATCTCTCGAACTAAAATTCTATGCATATTGTTACTTCACACTAGTTTGAGTTTTCTTTCCGTAATGACTCATTTAATTTATTTATTTTCCCTTATTGAATTTCTTTCAACGCTTTTTCTTGGGAATTTTGAAGGAATGGTTTTTGCTCACGGAATTTGTACAGGATCACTTATTGGATCCATTTTCAAACCCATTTCTATACCCAATTTCCTAAATTTGTAAAAAATTCTATAGGGAACGGTAAAGTTCCTTTATCCTTGAAATCGTAACAAACATTTTTTGAATCTATAGGAGTTTCTTCTATGAGGAATTACTCACACTAGTTGGAGTTTGTCTTACTATTATGAGCCATTTTATTTATTTATTTTGTCTTGTTGAATTTATTTCAATGCTTTTGCTTGGGCATTTTGAAGGAATGGTTTCTTCTCATATAATTTCTAATAGGATCACTTACTAGATCCATTTTGAAACCCATTTCTATAACCACTTTCCTAAATTTCTACCATATTCCATAGGGAATGATAAAATTCCTTTATCCTTGAAATCAAAACATATATTTTTTGAAAGTATTGGAGTTTCTTCTATGAGGAATTGACTTACTGAAATAATGTACATGCCTTTGAGTTCCCTTCAAGTTTCAGAGGTTACTAGGAAGGACATTCCAATGGTGTTGATCTTGCAACCAGAAACATTGAGATTGATAAGAAAAGCAATGTTTCAAGGGCATCCATCACAGTTTTGCAGCTAGGCTTGCTATAAAGCTCCATAACAAAGCCAATTCCATATGAATCTCCATCAAGTGATAGATCACATGAGCCGAGACAAACCTCCAAAATATCTTATAACAATATGCAACGTGCCACCACCATTATGAGATTGGGCACTCACCCAAGGCCATTCGTCTCATGCCTCCATGACCCATCAAGACACTTCCATATTATTTATTCGTAGAAATTATCTTGCACCATTTCCTAGAGAACAAAAGCCACTATAAACTCACATGTTGATCTCTAGTCAAACTGTATATATGCTTGAAAATTTCATATTAGTCTCTTTCAGTTATGAACTCACATGGTTTCTATGAGAATTGTAGACCAAACTTACAAGCTTTGAAAGGTTGATTCACTGCTCAAACAGGTCAGAAAAGAACACAGAGCTATAGAGCTAATGCCAAAAACCTGCAAAATGCAATACATGCACCACTCTCGTGAGATTGATTGGATCCGTGTGGCTCTTATACCATGTTAAAGTGACATAAACATGCATAATAGACACTTACAATGATTACATGCCAAAACAACCTAAACAAAATAAATTCAAAGCAGGCTTTCAAAAAACACTAGTATGAAGTGTGGATACTGAGTTACAATGAAAAAGTCCCCCATTGTGGGTAAAAATTGCAGTGTCAAGAATGAATTATACTCTATGTATCAAGACTCAAAACCAAACAAAGGGGATATATTTAATAGGTGGGATACAAACAAAGACTTGTCAATATAACTCCTTGGCATTAGGCTCATGTATCTACTTAAATCCATTACGCATACTCATTGACCTACACATTCGCTGGGAAACATGAGTCTCGACTCTCACTTACAAACATGGTTTATTTTTTTTAAAGGAATTGAATCCAACCTTACCACTTCGAAACTCATGCCATTATCCCTTAATCGATAATTCTTCTAATTCCTTTACTTGAATCTCTTGAGCTTCTTATGCATGAGAAAAAACCTGGGTCTGGCACAACAAAGTTCTCAGTGTGTTCTTAGTATGACTGAGATGTGCATTCATTTTTCTATGTTATTGCTCAAACTTGATCATTGCTATGCTTTCCTTCATTGAAAATTCTATTTGAGATGTAATAATGGTTTTAGGAATGCTTCATGTTACAGTGGATAAAATCTATTTAGTCAGAGCCACTAAGAGAGGTAACTTCAGCATACTAAGTTTTATCTTATGTAGGGTCAGTGTGTTTATATCATAGTTTACTAGGTCGAAAGAATTTCCTCTTGTGCTCATTTAATTGGAAGTTTTTTCACTTATCCTTATCCAATGTGGATACTGAATGTAATCTCAAATGTGTGATTGCAATATATTTTCATATTGAAAAGGTGAAAACCTATCATTTTTATAATTCTCTCATGTACAAGAAAAAATGATAGCATGCTGCATGCCGTTGTATTCTTGTGTAGTATTGTATTTGTTGGTTGAGCTTTGAAAATGAGAACTGTGGTTATATTGTATATTTCAATA
>APFE030597893.1:2046-28738 GCA_000404065.3 Pinus taeda
TATATTAGGTTGGCGAACCTACCTATGGTTTTCGGTCCATGGTTTTGGATGCGATGGTTTTCGGTCCATGGTATTGGATGCTTCGGCATGTATAAATATGTATTGTAACATTGAAAGGAATATAATGAAATATGAAGCTGGTAGTCTTGGTTTTGAGATCCAGTGGGAAATCTTTGTGTATATGTATTTTATGTGTTATGCTCTCGCATTTTTATTTTTCCTATGATTTAGAATTCGTATGCAGGTAATTTTTGTACGGGGTTAAAACCTACATGTATGAGATTTAGAACACTGATGTTCCACACTCTCAGCTTCCTCTGAGTCTGCCATGTCTGTGTACTCTGCTATGCCACATCTTTCTGGCTGTACTTCCTTTTTCTTCCATATCTTTAGCTGTGATGAAGTTTTCTCCTTTTGGTATGGTGCCCAAAATATTCTCCTGCATTCCTTTGCTATGTGTCCAAGTTTTTACATGCATAACATCTTACATGTTTCATATTCCTTCTCTGGAAGTCAATGGCCTTGTGACCAAACATATTGCAAGCAAAACAATATCCCTTAAAGTGCCTCGAACGTGATGATATTTCTGAGTGACAGTCTTGAACCATTTTACTTCTGCATCTGGCTGCAACATGTCCAATATTATGACATACATAACATTCAACATTATTCATCGGAGGATATAATCGTCTATCACTTCCACAATTAGAAGCAAAATATTTTCTTTAAGAAATTTCTTTCCTTGGTTGTTGTCCTCTCATCTTCTTGTTGATCATTTTAGATTTCTCATTAGAGTTCCTTGCCTCACCTTGTGAGCTAGATTCACCTTCAAGAGATTAATAAAAATGAAGACCAATTTTGATAGTAGACGACCTTTGACTACCAAGAATGTCATCTAAAATCTTACTACTATCTTGAAATCATAATAGTTTATCCTTTTCTTCTAATTTACCTTTCAAGATATTTACCTCAACATGATGTTGTTCTTCCTTTTCCAGACATTGCTTCTTCAAAATTTCTTCAGACTTTCTTCCTTCTTCCACTTGTTGCCTTAGTTTGAGAATCTCTTTTTCTTGTTCTTCATTCAGATCCTACAGCATTTGATGAACTCTGAAGGCACATTCCAGCTAAGTTTTTAAACTGATAATTTCTTCTTTGAGTGCACTCTCCCTTTTGCTAAGTATCTCTTGTTGATCTATGATTTTATCTGATGCTTCATTTGCTTGTGCATCTTCAATTTTAGGTGATTCAGGATCTGAATACTTGGTTCCACTCAACGGAAGGCTGCCATTGTTCCTTTGAGTTGTCTTCTTCTTTTGACGCACTTTCTTTCCCATTATTCTACGGATCTCCTTCGAGCGATCAAGCTTCTACCAAAGTACCTGCTCTGATACCAATTGTTGGAAATAATACTGAGAGGGGGGGGTGAATTAGTATTATCAATTCAACAATTTTTCATTTTCATACTCAGATTCATATATGCTACTTCAGTTAAGGTAAACCGCATGTATACAGAATTGTGTGTAATGCAACAAGCGTATATCCAGTAAAATTATGATTCAGTTATTTGATCCTTAATGAGCGCATCAGAACATTATTAACCATATGAAGAGTAAATAGGAGCAGTAAAACATAACAAATCATCACACATAAGGAACACACATGAACACCATGATATAAGGTGGAAACCTAATGTGGGTGAAAACCACCTGCTACAATTTGTCTCTATGTTCCTTTAATAAGAAACTTCTTTTTACAATATTTATGTACTGGTGCAGTCTTATACCAGTACGTAGGATTCTACCTATAGAAGGCTACAACCTTCTCTCATTTTCCAGCTACTCCTGGAAGGGAGCTACAACCCCCTGGCTGTTGTACTAGCCGATGTGTTTACCAGTACGTAGGCACTAGCCTATCGAACTCTATGATCTTCTCTCTTCATCCAGGGACCACGTTTCATAAATTTTCATACTGGATACTCCTGAAGTACAACACCATAATTTGAAGTCCACATTTTCATCCAATTTTTATATTGGACCCATCAACGACATTGAAGGACAAAATTAATCATCACTGCAATACACTCATCAACTACACCTACATCATCAATATCTGAAACATTGAAACCCTATCAACAACACAGTCACTAGAACATAGAACAAACAACATAACTCTACAACAATAACCAGATCCAATTGCAACTTCAAATATCATATCTCATAATGTATACGCTACTATGAATAACTAAATCAGCATACATACGCACTTTCACCAAAGCCAACCTTCGTATAAATCTGCAAATATTTACTCATAATTTTGCAGTTGTTCCAGACATCAGTCATCCCCAAATCATAACATTCGTATAATAAAACATGCATCAATAATTAAAATCTAGTCTATCCATCATCAAACCATATAATGATAAACATTCCAAGCCTTAAGACCCTAATCCATCATTCATCATCATCCACATGAGTGCATCCTTGGTTCAGATCAAGCAAAGCATCACAAACCCATAACCAGCTTATTAGATATTCATCACTTCCTCACTCTCCCCTTGGCCTAATGATCTTCTCCTTATATAGGTTTAGGCTTCTCTCAATACCATGGTCCAAAACCATGTAGAACCAATACATTGGACCCAATACCTGGGGTCAACACTTCAGACCAAATACCATGGACCAATACCAAAATACCATGGACCAAATACCACGGACCAAAACATAGTTTCCAACATGTACACACCTTTCTTTCTGTGAACCTGCATGTGTACATATACGCGTCTTCTATTTTGCTCATTTGCGTGTATACACACCTTCATCAAGGTTATCATGTGTATACATCTCTATTGACCTATTGTACTATGATCTGTCATCTGATCGAGTTACCACCTGTATCATACCTCTGAGTGAGTTGCCATCAAAAAAATGACCTGTATCATAATGCTAATAGTTAAGGAAACCATAATAATTTATGATAATTGGTTGGACCTTCAATTTGGGTTTTTCATGTCGGAAGGAACAATGGGTGTCCAAATCCATTGATTGTACTGCCTATTTTAGTTTCTCTATCCTTTAGAGGGACTCTACCTTTTACAATGTGCTTAGCTAGTGCACTTGAAGAAGGTAAATCCCATGTCTCAATTAACAAAAACCATAGATGCAATTGATCCAAAATGCACAGTATTTTGAACATTCGATATCGAATATCCAGTGATTGGGTTGTTGGAGCACATACTCCCATGAAGGTCATCTCTGAAATAACTAATAGTGGGCTTCAGAAATATGGTAACTTGTTTTATAGGAGCGCCTGTCCTTGAGCCATTGCTAGCAGTGGGTGCACTACCATTATCATCATATTGTTTAAGACAGGGGTACCAGGAAACTTGTTGCAACTGCTAGGTGAGTATTATCTCCACAAGTTGTCGAAGGGGCTTTTCCTTCTTCTTCAGCAAAACAGGTACAGGTTGAGCAGCAAAGCAAGGGAAAATGTAAGGGCAAGAAAAAGATGCAAGAGAAGGATCTTAGTGATGAGCAAGAAAGAGATTTTAACCTTGTTGATCATGACGAGACACAACAACATTTTACTTATCATGGAGTTGACATTATTGATCTGGAATCTTAGGACCCAAAGACTATCAAAGATATGATCATAAAGGAACAAGAGGCTGAAACACAATCCTTTTCAGATAACTTAGAGAGAGCTAAGTTCATCATCAGGTATTTAGAGAAAGAAAAAAAACAATTGAGTGATAAAGAAGTCCTCATGGAGTTGCAAATGATCAAAGAAAACAGTTGAATGGCCAAGGAGGTTAATGTCAAGTTGACTTCAATTGAACAAGAGATTGAGAATGATAGGGAAAATTGGCTTGAGAGGGTCAACATACACCTTTAAGGGTTGATTGAGAAGGCCAACAGGGACAAGAAGATGCTTTGTCACATGGCCTACCACTACATGACCCGCAACAAAATTTGCAACATAAGGATGAGGAAGTTTAAGGATAGGTTGAGGAAGGCCTTAGAGAGCAAAAAGGAGAAAGATAAGTTGAAAATATTGGTTGATGCCTCACTATCCCATCAAAGAAACTAATGATGGTTTCCCATGCCAAATATGGGAAAGTTTTGAAGATTTGTTATCTTTTTCAAATTTTGAAATTGTGAAAACAAGAAATTGGCCTAGATGTGTAGTGCCACTGGTACTGCGCTTTTCCCTAGAGCACTTTTTGGAGGAAAGGCTTATATATTTGGATTCAAAATGATGAGAGCATCAAACCCATAAAATTTCAGCAATTTTGGAGCAAAACTAGGTCACCAAAAGGTCAAAAATCTACCAAAAAATGACCTCTCTGCCTCTTTTTGGACACACAGAAACAACCTTGGGAGATTTCACGTTTGAGGGTGCAAATGACCTCCAAATGCAAACATTCAAGATGTTCCAGAAACTAGATAAGAAAATATTTCCAATGAGCTATCGTGGGATCCATTGTGGTAAGGGGAAGGCCTCCAAAACTGGGTGTGAAGTGGTACTATGCTTTTGGCTCATGGCACTGTGCTTTTGGCCAATTGCCAAAAAAACAAATTTTCGCCTACTTTGACTACAAGTTGACTTTCTCTCTCTTCATGGATGATTTTATGATTGTAATTAATTTCTTGGTATGTAAATGTAATAGTGAAATGATATTATAGGGTAGATTCATCAGTTTGAGGTGGTTTGGGGGCAATGAATCAGTTTCCATGCTTATAGAGGCAAGTTGTTCCACTACCTATATTCTTGTTGCTTGTTTGGAAATGGTTGTAACAACGCCTTTTCTCTTGGATTTGACCCCTGATGGCTAGAGTACATGGTTGGATGTCTATATTATGTATTTTTCTTGACATTAGCAAAGGTTGGACTCTCTTGGATGCTTTGAGCTATATTGTGCACCTTTATCAGCAGTTTGGCAAGGAAATAAACCAGGATTTGCAGCTATTTTTATGGGATACCTGTGGTATGGTGTTTTTGCATATTTTCTTCTTCTGTTATCATTTTTTGTCATGTTTTATGTGTGCCACAATATAATCCATTGCTTATAGCTCAATGATATCAAGATAGATATGTAGAATTCATTATTTACAATGCTCTGCCTTGGGAAACCATTTAGTTTTTGATGTTTTCCACTTTTTTAGAAGGATACTTGATCTTTTCATTCCCTCCTCAGCTCCTCACCTATCTTAGGTATCTCATCTCACACAATTTCAAGTTCCAAAGTACCTACCTACCTCACCCCATAGAACACCCTACATCCTGACTTGATTTCCCAGACCAAAAACTACCTACTCCATTTGATCCAACAAAAAACCCAACAAAATCAATCAAAAACCCTCGAGCTACTATGCCTAGCCTAAAATCCATATCTAATCCAGTCATCTTGACTGAGATTCATAAGGAGAAAGCCCTCTCTTGACCTAGTAGGGCTAGCTACCAGGTTAAGCTTAGTTTGTGGTTATCTTAGGATTGCTTTCTTTCAGCCTAAGGTCAATCTAAGCTCTAACACCTTCAAAAATCCATAAAATTCATATGGTGCAGTTATGAATGAGGACTCCTATAGTTCTTTGCTCTCGCATGGTTGAGGATTGCTATTGTTGATGGTATCAAGAAAGCTTGAAAAATGACTATGAGCTCATGTTTTTCTAGATACATATTTCTATCTCCCTCATGGATACACATTATGCTGGATACATGGATGATTACTTAAGTTGCATATTTATAAATATTGTTGGTTGGCCAAGAGAATCGTTTTATTGCAAGTCTCATGAGGACAACTATTTAAAGGCATGGATATTTGGAGACATGGCTTACTGATTTTCATAATGATGATGACTTCTTACTTTATGATGATAGGTTTTATACTCACATATGTTGACTATCATGGTTGATGCTTGTCTGATGTGGGATGTTTCCTACTGATGATACATGGTTGATATATTGAGGGTTCTTGTGGAAAGATGATGCAGTTCTTGATGATGATGTTATGATCATAGATGATGATTGTGGTGTTTTCACATACATATGATATGATGTGAATGATTTTGTGTTACTGCTTGAAGATATGGAATATGCTTAGTTGATTCATGGAAGGTTATGATAAGGCCCTATCTAATAAGGAAATAGAGCAAGTTGATCTTCATGAGATCAAGAGGCTGAGTTGATATCTATATGTGGCGTACGTTGTCACAGGTTGATGATATTTACATTGTCATATCTTGGGAGCCGATGATGGACATATACAAGTTGTTGGTCTAGATGATGTTGACAAATGCTTATGGTGAATATCATATATGGTGTATTATAGTCACTGATGACTATCATGGTCTTGTTTAGTTATTTTGTCTTTGTTATAAATGTCATGTATATCATATTATTTTAATGAGTCCTTTTTGGTCATATGATATAATTTGTACCACCACTATGCATGGGAAGGATGATGTAATAACTGTTATATTTTAGCCATGTATAAACAATTGGTATATCCCCACTTGCTTGGGTAGATGAGTCAAGTTGGTATATACCCACTTGGTAGGGAGATTGATGTATATATGAGTCATTGGTGATAGGAAGGCCATACTCACATTGTTGAGTTATAGAGTCATGTTATTATTTTGGAAAATATTTTTGCAGACTCTGCATGTGATCAAGGGGAGCATGTATGGTTTAGTGCATCTCAGCATGTACAAAGGAGAGTTTAATAAGAGAATTCAACTTATGCCTATAGGGAGCATGATCAATGTCCATATTTGTTTAGATATGGAAGTCTTCATTTTGGTCAATCCTTTTCCTTTGATCCCGAAAGGAGAGAATATCTTGATACTCCCTTTGCCCTTAATGTGAAAGGGGGGAGTATATTGGTGTTGCTTGATACATCTAACAGGTTCTATAGATTGAATTAATCAACACAACTATGGTTTCCATCAAGTCCAAAGGGGGAGATTGGTGGCATTACGATGCATGTGTTGTACTTGATGGAAACCCACTTGTAGCAGAACAACTCACTTGTATATGGTCACTAGATGAGTCTACATAACTAGATGAATCTACGAGAGAGATATCAGATGTGATGGAATGCATGGGAGTTGTGTTTACAGATGTGACCAAATCTAGGGCAGTTCAAATCAGTCATTTCAAAAGTGGTATGGAAAATCACATTATAGCAAGTCTATTCAGAGGGAATAAAGTAATGATACAAAAGAATATGATGAAGGAACAAAGAACTATAGATCAGAATCAAGAAGTTGAAGAAAGAGAATAGTTTAATAAGTATATGCTGGTTCACCTTGTCCAAGTAGTTTATACATGCAGGCTCATAGAATAGAAGAAGCATATACGTATCCACACACTTTCATAGAAGCAAAAGTGCATATGGGATGGAAAATCAAGGTTTTGGTCTAAGGTTTGGGTCCGAGGTATTGGTCCCAGGTTTTGGTCTGAGATATTGAGAAAGGATAAAACTATATAACGAGGATAAGATCAAACGGATATGTGTACAGTTAATGAATATCTTATGAATTGTTAGATCAAAAGGAAATATTCATGTTATGGGTTTCTAATTCTTTGCTTGATCTATACTAAGTATGCACATAAGTATTTGAAGATGGCTGAGATCTAATGATGGATTAGGATCATAATGACTTATATTTATGTGATCTGATAATGGATAGGCTAGATATAAGTACTAACAAATGTTTTATCCTTTATATGTTATGATCTGGGTATGATTGAAGTCTGGAATAGTTGTGAAGTTAGAAGTAAGTATTTTCATATCCCTACCTAGTTCATTTTGGTGAAGGTGTGTATACACACTGGTCCAACACTTCCAAGTAGCGTATGCAAAAGAAAACTCTATTGTTCAAATTTTAGGGGTACCTTGAGGTCTAAAATGGGACTCTTAAGAAAAATATACAACCGAAATAAAACTTTTAAGAACCAAAAGGATTCAATATGATGATGTCAACCATGGGGGATGATTCACCATTTTCGGAGTAAAAAAGTATGAAGATTAAAAAATAATAAAATAATAAAACCACTTTTTCAAATTGTATTTTCAACTTATTTCCCTATTTTTTTACTCAAATTTCGAGTGGGAGTACTCGTCAGATACAAAGTTTAATTCCTCATCCAAGAAGTGCCCATGTTGCATACTTTTGATGGACCCTACTACACTAAAAATGAGAAATACATGCAAAAACATGATTGCAATCACGTTTTTCATGTATTTCTCATTTTTCGTATAGCAGGGTCCATTGAAAGTATGCAACATGGGTAATCTATGGATGAGGAATCAATTTTTGCATCCAACAAGTGTTTCCACTCAAAATTTGAGTAAACCCATAGGGAGATAAGTTGAAAATATGAGTTGAAAATTAGTTTTGTTTTTTTCCCTCTAAAGTTTGATAATGTAATGTAATATTATTTTATTAGTTCCACTATTATTTTATAATTTCCTTAAGAGGCTGATTTTAGACCTCAAAAATACCCTAATGGATGATTGATATATCTAATCAGTGTTGTTGTTTTACTGATGTTTGCTAATAATGTCTTCATTATATCTGAAAGAAAAATTTATTGTAATAATAATAATAATAATATCCATTTTTAAGGTCACAGCCAAGCCAGACACCAAATTGGTGTACGAGACCCCCTTGTTTGTGGGACAAGGGACCCACCTCCGCGCAGCGATTTTCCTGCTAAGTCTACGAAGGCATACATACTCTACCCCCCTCTGGTTTTGAACCTGTGACCTCTTAGGAGGAAACACATGCTCTTAACCATTAGGCCCACTCAAGCTGTATAAGGATATTGAGTATGGTTGATTGATTGATTGAGAAATAAGGGTGATCCTTGTTGCTATCTATTTAGGAATCTGTAATATGACAATCGATCTTGATAATGTCACTGCTTGATACAATTTTTGGTTAAGAGGTTTTATGATTTAGTATCTTTAAAGGTATACACAGGCTAGGCTAAGGAAGTAGCGTACACGCGCAGGTTGGGTTCATTAAAGGAGCGTATACATTATGGCGCATGAATTTTGTGGTTACAGTTGGTTCTAGTTGTGGACGCAGTGTTCTGGGTTGAGATCTGTGTACTAGCTATAGTGATCTGTCTATTCCAGTTGATTGGTTGAATTCGATTAAGTTTGAATGAATGGTTGATTCAGTTGTATCAAAGGTTCAGCGATTGTTTGATACATTGTGTTAGAGGTTTCGGTTATATCAGAGATTGATGACTGGGTTTTAGTGATTGGTTGATGCAAATTTATTTGCTGGATGTATTGCAATCGTGATTGATTTTGAGCTTCAATGTTACTGATGGGTCGAGTGTAAAAATTTGATGAAACATGGCCTACATATTATGTTTTTATGTACTAGGAGTATCCTGTATGAAAATTTATGAAATGTGGTCCCTGGAGGATACTGACAGTTGGAGCCTTCAGTGAGGAAGTCGAAGCTTCTTGTTAGTAGTGGTTGGTTATTTGATCAGGGGGTTGGAGCTCCTTTCCAATGTCAGCTAGAGAATGAGTGAAGGTTGTAGCCTTTTGTAGGCAGTGCCAATGTACTAGTAAATAGATCGGCTAGTATAAGAGCTAGGGGGTTGTAGCTCCCTTCCAATAGAAGCTGGAGAACAAGAGAAGGTTGTATCCTTCTACAAGTGGATTCCTGCTTACTGGTATGATTCTATACTAGTACAAGATTGTAAACAGATTATTCTTTATATTGAAAAAAAGCATAAACAACAAAAACAAGTGGTTTTTCTCTCACATTGGGTTTCCACCTTAAATATTGGTGTTTGTGTGTGTTTCTTATGTGTGATGGTTTATTCTATTATTACTGTACATGGTTATTGTTTAATGTTTAATAAAGTATTGATGCACTGATTCAAGGTCAACATATGATGAATTAATTGAATCATAAGTTCGCTGGATATACGATGGTTTCCTTAAGAGCAGTTGTGTGCACATGCGGGTTCCCTTCACTGAAGTAGCGTATATAAATATGATTATGGAAATGAAAAAGTTATTCATTTGTAAATATTGATTCACTCCCCTCTTAGTATTATTCCCAACACAAATTACATCCATCATTACAATCTAACCCTTTTGGCTATAACAAAATAACAACAATAGTACATACTAAGAAATTAGGCTATAACAAAACACTAATCTTAAGCATTTGACAGATGACCTAATCTCCATCATATCCCTGGCTTATCTCTGCTCCGAGCCCAACTCGAGATGGCCGATCTTGAATGAGGTGTGCACGTTTGATAGTGAGTTGTCATGACATTTTAGGATTCGACAGTGGTGCAAGAATCCTACATGCACTCGACCATTCTAATGAAATTATCAATACATTTCTTATCAAATACTTTAGGAAAGGAAATATTATTTGCAAAGAATATTAAAGGCATAAATATAAAAACAATTAATTAAGCACATTTGTAACCCTTAAATATGAAATATAAAGCTACTGCAAGGAAAGGTACATTTCTTGGAATAGTGCAAGAATGAGGAGGCTGCAAGGTGTTGTGACCACAGCTACCACCCTATTAAAACATGATCTGATAGCAAATTTTGAATGGGTCCCCTATAAGTCTAATCTATCATCTCTTTGAATGATCATTTTCATCCTAGTGATTGTAACTCTATGAAGAGCCAAATCTTTCATTCACAAATGGGTAAAGCCCTTTAACAAATCCCTCGCTTAAGCCCTTCATTCCTATGTTTATCGAGATTTCTTTAAACCCTCATCACATTACTATTCCCATTACAATGCCAGATCCTTTACAAGGCATGCATAAATCCTTTTCGGGGCGTATCACAATCAACACAAGGCATTCACGGCTTTCGGACCTGATGGGTTTTACTAACTCAAATATATGCATTTCGGGTCTAGAGCCCATCGCATATTGCATATCAGCGAAGCCTCGGGTCTTGTACATATTACGCACAGTGACATAGCAGACCTTTCATCCTATCAATATATATATATATATATATATTATATATATATATATTATAAATATATATATTATAATATATATATAATATATAATATATATATATATATATATATATATATATAATATATGTATATATATATATATATATATATATATATATTCATATTCAGGTTCAAAAGCCCCGTCACACATCGCAATCGGCCTAAGTCCAAGGTTTATGCATACATATATGGCGTGCCACTGGCCCCTAGACCCGATGACATTATTAACCACATTATATATATTATTGGGTCTGGCGCCACATCACATATCGCGTATCAATGGAGCATGGGCCTTATACAAAATGTGCGCGGCGATGTGGCAAATCCGCCGATTGCCATGAAATTGAGGGTATAACATTTCAAGTTCATCGTTATGGTTGGACATGATTTTCCCAGTATATTCCTTTATTTCTCAAAAATATTGAAATCTTGTCTTTCAAAGGAAAGCTTGTATTGTGGACCTGCCAGCAATATTAATGTATATATATATATAATATATATATATATATATATATATATATATATGTGTGTGTGTGTGTGTTTTTGTGTCTGGGGCCATATCACATATTGCATATTGGCATAGCCCCAAGCTCATGAATATTGTGATATGTGATATACCAGACCCAACAATATTCATAAGCATCGATATATAAAATTTGAGGTCCAGTTTGAGTGATCAGGGTGAGGTTTTCCTTGTTTTCCTATGTTTTCCAAATTTTCCGAAATAACAAAGGGATTCGGTTTTTAGTGTAGAAGGCAGCGCTTGTGCTTTATATGAATATTTCTGTTATATTGTTCATAATCATGAAGCTAATGATGGTTATCTCCACAAGTGAGACGCAAAGGATGCAGGAGTGGACTTGAAGAGCCATAAGTGCATAAGCATTGGGTTTGAAGGTCTAGTCTCAAGCGTTCCGAGTCAAAGCCCCACGCATTGGTTGTACAGTCTGAGAGAAAAGCTGGCCCAGTTTTCATCATGAGGAAGTGACACACAACCACCCCTTTTTCCCACTTCTATTCAATTCTTCATGAAACTAATTTCTCGAATAGATATGCCTCCTACGCAGCGGTGGTTACATTGAGACTTTTATCTCTATATACTCTATCTGCATGTCGAAAGCAGTAGGGAAGATGAAGAGGTGGGGTAGATCTAGAGTCAAGATATTTTTCATAAATATTCCCTCTGAAGAGGAAAAGGGGCTTTTGATTTTTGGGAGGAACAGTGTTGCTTTATTTTGAATGGGAAGGACTGTTTTTGAGAGAAGGAGGAGCCTTTAGTTTCTGACTCATTGTATTGTTTTGGATCAAAGTGTTGTTACTGCCAGGAATGTAAATGTGATTTGTGTTTATGCATATTGATGACTTACAATTCACTATTAGTCTTGTTAAATTGAATCTAATTCAGTTTCATGGTTAAATTCTGAATGGCCTCTAATTTGAAACTAAGTTAAACATTAGTTGCAAGTTTTAATTCCATAGAAGAATGTGGATTCCTATATGAGTGATTGGATCACAATTTGGCTTCAGCCTTGTCCAGCTATGAATTCCGTGATTGATTCATTTGGACTTCAATTTATCCATGATGTTTAACCTTCTTTTTCACGCCCCTGCAGAACATATATGTAATGTTTAAACCTCTGTATTATGCTCCTACAAGATAGATTAGGATAGCTAGGACTAGATTAGATTAGTTAGAAGTAGTATAGATAGGATTTAATACATAGAGGTTAGTTGTTTTATCTTTGTTGATCTAATTGAAGTCTTCCTCCTAAAAGCAACCTTTTGAAATGTCCAAACAGTTTATGAGGTCGCTTAAAACCCTTCAGAGCTAGCCATCCCAAATGAAAGCAGGTCTAATTGGGGCTTGCGATCGGGTTAGTTCCCCTTGTTGGCATCGTGCACATTTGCCATGTCAACAAATTGGCACTAGAAGAAAGGATTGAACCACCCTCTCCAGCTTTTCAAGATTTCATCTATAAGTGCCATGCATGGATTCAAAAGGATTAATATATGGATTGTAAAGGTCGGAGAGATCCTACCACAAATCTGAAATAGCCTCATTTTGAAGAAACAGAGAACCCTCTAAGTCCTGTTTCCAGGTCACCCAAGGAAGAGAGACTGTGGGAGTATCCTATCACTCAGGAACAACCAGTCAGAGCACTTAATCATGCTTATGCTCGTTCCCTCTTTCAGCTTCCCATATTTCACTCTTTACCTCTGACAACTAAGAGAAAGACATGGATCTTTACCCTGAGCAAACATACATCAGCAGCCACTTCTCTCGAAGACATTGTGTTGGAATCCTCGCAAAGTATCGACACCCCTTGGGAATAAATTCCTAAGGATTCTACTTCTAATGGTAACTCCTCACTTGATTTTGAGAATCCTAGTGGAGAAGCCTCCGACTAGAACTTCCCTGCCCATAATATGGCCAACGTTCCCCCTCCAGGTCTGAATCAGCCTCCACTTCCCCCTCCGGGTGGGAATCAACCCCCACCCTCTCCTGGAGCACTCCCTCCCTGGCTGGCATAAGATGTTGTAGTGGTACCTAGGTAGTAGCATCCCTTATCCAAAAATATGAAAAGGGTGTTACCTAATTTCAACCCTGAGCAACGAGATACTGCTGATAACCATATTCACTTTTTCTTCTTGGCCTTGCATAGGTTGGGGGTTACCAATGAAGATGTGGTATGCCACCTATTCTCTTTCACTTTGACTGGTGCAGCCTCCACATGGTATTTCGGTTTGAGAATAGGGTTGATTACCTCTTGGTATGCTTTTCAGTAGGTCTTTCTAGGCAAGTTTGGTGATGAAAAAACACCTACGGCCTTAGTTTTAGAATTATCCTGTCTAAAAATGGAAACCAAGGAGAAGGTTAAGGATTTTAATATCTAATTCAACACCTGATTCAATAGAATCCTAGCCACTGCTAGACCTACTAAGGAAGTTCTCATGGATTTCTTTGTCTCTTCTCTCCCTGTCGCTATAGGGATGTGGGTTAAAGGGAGTAATGTGCAAACCTTACAAGGTGGTATCGATAAAGCAGTAAAGGTCAAGAATGAAATGCTTAATCTTACAACGTGCCACCCTACAACTGGAGAAAAGAAAGCCTCTTAAAAATCCAAGGAGAATAATGGAAATGATAACAAAGTGGTTGAAACTAAAGAAAAGGACACCATGGATGTGGAAGGGTTAAATCAGATCATTAAAAAACTAACAAACACAGTCATTTATATGAAAAGGAATCATGGAGAGAATACTAGTGATAATGGAGGGGACTATAATAATAGAAATCCCTTGAAGCCTTTCTATTGTAAAAAAATAGAATGTTGTTATGGCCAACTTGCATTGCTTGCTCCACCTAATGAAGGGGCTTTGAACACAGAAGAGTTGGTACTTATTGGATCACTCCTTAACAAAGAAGAACCCATATTGGAACTCGAACCAGAACAAGGAGATGAGGAGGAATACCTTGTAGAAGAACCCTCGGAAGAGGACACCCATATTAATGTGCGGTGGGATTTGCATAATAATGAGAATGATGACGAGGGAGATAACACCGCAGAAATCAATGTTAATGAAATCCACACGCAAAGTAAAAGGCCGCTCCCAGGTGCGATAAAACCCATAGATTGGACCAAGCAAGATGCTCACCCTGTGAAAACATCCGCTCTTGAAGTTTCTATTGGAAAAGATAGATCTAGTGATGATTCCAAGAATGCCCCAGTTGCAAACCATCGAGAAAACCATAAGACATCTCCAACTACAACTAAGATGACTCAACATGGCAAACTCCCATATAAGAAAAGAAAAACCAATATGTTTACCCTGCCCTATCCCATTTATAACTTTGACTACAGTATTGTAGATGATCTCAAGAAGTATAGGGCCTATATCACATATTTCGACTTGTTAAATTAACGCAACAATGATATTTTCCACTGAAATCTATGAACGAGTGGAACTGCAAAACCCCCATCACCCCAAGTAGCCAAACAAAGAAGCCAGTCGCCAGACCTATCAGTACCTCCAGTGCAGCCCAAATATGATCAGCCATGGAAGCCACTTTATCTAAAATGACTCGAAAGCCCCAAGATGTTAGTGCAGCCATGATAGGGAGGAAATCAAAATCTATGACTCCACCCTTTCTTATCACATTTGAAATTTTCAACATGAATGTGCACAATTTCTTGGTAGACTTTGGCGCCTCATCCAATGTTATGCCTTACGCTGTTGCTAAGAGATTTCAGGCAATACCCGATAAAATTGAAACTTGAATTATGCAGTTGGGAAAAACGAATGTGAGAGTTATTGGGGAGCTAAAAGATATGTTTATTCAGATGGCTACCAAACCTCAATACACTCGAGTCATTGATATAGTGGTAGTGGATATAACTGAGGCTTATGGAATGCTGCTTAGTAGGGACTAGTCATCAAATCTAAATGATATTTCTCAATTCATTGGTCCCATCTTTTGTTGCCTCAGAGGGGAAAAGGTGATATGCTGAGAGTGGATCAAGAAAGATATATTAAATATATGTAATGGGACTAAATAGCCCGAATGGACCTGTAATGTTCTCTAAATCTATCCTTGGGAATTATAGTTTCGATGTTTATGCCACAGAAGCCTGTTTTATAGAATGCCCTGCAAAAACAGTTGAGGAGATTTTGACAAACACATAGTTGGAAGAAAGAACCAATCACCCCCATAATCCAACTAATGAGTTATCTTGTACTATAGTATATGATAGGATTAATTTTGTAGATAATAATTCAATTGACGCAACATTAGATTATACATTTTGGGCACTCTATTTTAATAGATCTAACTACCTTGAAGGTGTAGACGCTAGAAACATTCTCATCAACCTGCAAGAGAACCAACATTTGATGGTCGGCCGGTTGGAGGTCACATACACCAACATCATGACAGAATATGAAGGATTGCAATGGGGCCTGAAAGGGGGAATTAATGTGAAAGTGAAAATTCGTATAGTTGTTGATGCCTTGATAATTGTATGCTGGGAAAAGAAAAAGATACAATGCAATCCGCCATACCTGGTGAGGTACTAACATGATGTATTGAGTTTAATTGACAATTTAACTTCTTTCAATATCACACACATACCTTGAAAGTATGACCACGAGGCTGATCTGATGGCTGCTATAACTGCGAAACTCTTGCCTAATCTTAGATTGAACAGGAATAAATTTTATGTTGAATTGATTTTCAGTTCATCTGTAATTGATAACATCTCAAATTTGCATGTGTTTGAAGGGGACAATCAAATCCTTGAGTTCCTGCATTGTGAAAGAACACTCAAAAATGCAACCATTAACAAAAAGGAGCACGAAAAACTTATAAACAGAAGTGAAGATGAGGTGATGTCTTTCACTGAGAAATTTATTTACTTTTCATCTCTCATGAGTGAGCCAATAGGTGAGCACACCAAATTACAACACTGATGGCTGAGCCCATTCCAAATTTTGGGAAGAATTGGTCATGGAATTTACAAATTGAAAACCTTATAGGGAGAAACTGAAAAACTCCCTGTTAATGGTCAGCATCTCAAGAGATATCTCCAATAGCCAGCACATGGTGGTTACCCGCTGAGTAGGTTAGAGTTCATTTCATTTTACTGTCAGTGTAGTTTTATTCCTATCCTTTACTTTTAATTTTTTTCTGCAAAGTCTATTTTGTTGTTGTTTTGAATTGCATTCCTTTTCTGCCAGCTGATGGGGTCCTCCAGTCTCATTCTACCTTTCAGATTTTCCCTCATTCATCACTCTCGGCCTTTCCCTTGCTCATTAACTTGTTAATGATTTTGTTGTTCCTGAATCCATCATTTCCCCACAAATCAAACAAACCTTCTATCATCCCATGAGCACTTGAGAATCAGTAGTGGAATGCAAATCGAAACCCATCATTTGCATCTATTGGGAATGGTGTGAGATATATTGATAACTTGAACATCTGGACCATGTAGGGTAATCTTTATAAAAAAACAAATGTGTAACTGCAACTGGACTAGCATGGAGGAATGTTGCATTTAAATCAATCCCACTCAGACCTAGCCTATACTTGCTTGTAAGGTTTACAATCATTCTCCATTGGTCCCATCGACCACATGAAATGGTCCGGTACTTGTTACTCACAAGTAGACCTCCTTTCATGGGCTAAGATCACTATCTCATACCATGTGGCAAATCTAATTGTGCTTTAGCCCTTGTGCCTGAAACTGGAAGGACTTATCTAAAAGGAAATGAAATGTCAAGTCCTTGTTCCAATCTGGAAGGAAAGGTTGTTTGGTAAGCCAGTTAGAGTAAGGACTTTTGTTGGGCTAAGACTACCGATTGACACAACAATCCCAACCTTGCTTAAGTGGTTTAAAAATATGGCATGATCCATGACTGTGCCCCATTCAATCAATGAAAATATAGCACTCAAATTCTCATATAAAGTGCAAGAAAAACATGCCTACATCAAGCTTGATGAGTAATGAACAGCTGAGGTACACACCTAAATAGGTATGGGCAGACCAGTGATGGCCCCAAAGGGATTTATGAATGTGGGAAATAGGTAAAGGAAGGTCAATAAACCCCATAATATTGCCACTGGAGAATTCCTGTCAAAATCATATCAGCAATTAGAAGTTGTTTGCCTCTATCCCTTCTGAAGCAGTTAATGTTTAAGTGGAACCCACACTTGTCCATCTATATAGTTTTCATTTCAAGTTTATCTTAACATCCCAATGTTTTAATGATCTGAAAGTTATTTGGAAACACAGATAACTGGTTCACCCAACAGTTTTCCCTTTTTTGTGGCCACAACTACCACCCTATTAAACATGCTCTGATAGCAAATTTTGAATGGGTCCCCTATAAGTCTAATCTATCATCTCTCTGAATGATCCCTTTCATCCTAATGATTGTAACTCTATGAAGAGACAAATATTTCATTCACAAATGGATAAATCCCTTTAACAAATCCCTCACTTAAGCCCTTCATTCCTATGTTTATCGGGATTTCTTTAACCCCTCAAAACCCTCATCGCATTACTATTCCCATTACAATGCCTTATCACAATCAACACGAGGCATTCATGGCTTCAAGACCCGATAGGTTTTACTAACTCAAATATATGCATTTATGGTCCAGAGCCCATTGCGTATCACATATCGGCAGAGCCCTGGGCCTTATATATATTACGCATAGCGACATAGCGGACACACCGTTCTATCATATATATCTATATATCTATATATAAATATATATTAATATAATATATATATTATATTAATAAATATATGTATGTATATGTATAATATAATATCTAAAAGCCCCGTCAACATAGCAATCGGCCTTAAGTCAAAGGTTTATGCATATATATATATATGGCGCGCCACTAGCCCCTAGACCTGGCGACATTATTAACCACACTATATACATTGTTGGGTCCAGGGCCACATCGCATATTGTGTATCAGCAGAGCATGGGTCTTATACAGAGTGTGCGTGGCAATGTGGCAAATCCTCCGATTTCTATGAAATTCAGCATATAACATTTCAAGTCTAGCGTTATAGTTGCACATGCGTTTCCCCATATATTCCTTTGTTTTTCAAAAATATTGAAATCTTGGTTTTCAAAGGTAGGCCTGTATTGTGGACCCACCAACCGTATTAACGTATATATGTATGTTTTCAGGTCTGAAACCATATCACATATCGCATATCGATAGAGCCTCGGGCTCATGCATATTGCGATATGTGATATACCAGACCAAGCGATATTTATAAGCGCTTATATATAACATTTGAGGTCTGGTCTGAGTGATCAGGGTGGGGTTTTCCTTGTTTTTCTGTGTTTTCCAAAATTTCTAAAATAATAAAGGGATTGGGTTTTCAGTGTAGAAGGCAGCGCTTGTGCGTTATATGAATATTTGTGTTATATTGTTCATAATCATGAATCTAATGATGGCTATCTCTGCAAGTGAGAGTAAAAGATGTAGGAGTGGATGAGAAGAGCCATATGTGCAGAAGCGTTGGGTTTGAAGGTCTGGCCTCAATCGTTCTGAGTTGAAGCCCCACGCATTGATTGTACAGTCCGAGAGAAAAGCTGGCCCATTTTTCATCATGAGGAAGTGACACACAACCACCCCTTTTGCTCTCATTTTTTTACTTCTTCATGAAACTAATCGCTCCAGCAGATATGCTTCCTATGCGGCAACGGTTACATTGACAATTTTATCTCTATATACTCGATCTGCATATCGAAAGTAGTAGGGAAGATGAAGAGGTGGGGTAGACCTAGAGTCAAGAGCTTTTGCATAAATATTGTCTCTGAAGACGAAAAGGGGCTTTTGATTTTCGAGAAGAACAATGTTGCTTTATTGTGAATGGGCAAGACTTTTTTTGAGAGAAGAATGAGACTTTAGTTTCTGACTCATTGTATTATTTTGGATTGGAGTGTTGTTACTGACATGAATCTAAATGTGATTTGTGTTTATGCATATTGATGACTTACAGCTCACCATTAGTCTTGTTAAATTGAATGTGATTCAGTTTCATGGTTAACTTGTGAATGGGCTCTGATTTCAAACTAAGTTAAACATTAGTTACAACATTTAATTCCATAGAAGAATGTGGATTCCTATATGAGTGATTCATTTGAACTTGAATTTATGCATGATGTTTAACCTTATTTATCACGCCCCTGCAGAACATATATGTGATGTTTAAACCTCTATATTATGCTCATGCAGGATAGATTAGGATAGCTAGTACTATATTAGAGTAGTTAGAAGTAGTACAGAGAGGATTTAATACATAGAGGTTAGTAGTACCAACACGCAAAACAATCCATGTATAGACAATTTGTTGGCCAAGAGTCATGAAAAATCGGAAACACATGATGGCTCAAGGATAATGGACAATGGACAGTCATCCAGAACAATGGAAAATGCATGATTTCGAGCTTTATGAAGTTCAAAGGCACAAACAATGATGTTGAGTATGACGCACTGATGCTGAACACACAAAGGACCAACACTACGAATGAACAAAGAAACCTATAAAACTACCATGATCCAAAGCTGGCCAATCTCAGTACAAGCTACACACTACAAAAACAACAAATTGTTGACCACTTGATCGAATAGTATTGGGATTGGTCTGCATGAGGAGATGATGACCTGAGTACCCAACACATGTTAGAAATCCAACATAATATTCCAAGTAAAGGAAGAGACGAGCCATTGCAGCAAAGAACAAGTAACACATACATGTTGTTTGCACTCCTTTCACTAAAAATATTGACTAATATTTTAAGTGTTTCGATTACTTGCAAAGTTTGTCATCATACTTGGTTTTCTAATTTAAATCCTACAGGTCAGAAATATGGGAAAATATTCTTACGCATTGACTTCAGAAACTTGAACCCTTATTGGAATAAAAAAAACTACCTTTTCCCAACATCCGATCCCATATTGTACACAATACCTAAAATAATGGTGTTATCTTCATTTGAAGGTCTTCTAGAATGCCACCAAGTTCCAATTGTAGAGCTTGGTGCACTTGCACTTGTCTACACAAATCTTGGCCCACACACATATCATTTGCAATCACTGGGCAAGAGGATTGATTACCTTCCTGCCAATGGACATGGTCTTAAGCATTATTTTCAGTAGGTGAGGCCACACCCGTGCCATGTACATAGTCTACTTGTTGCTTGTTGCTTTCATATTGTTATGTTTTGCTTATTATGTTTTTTTCACTTTTTTTGATTCGTCTTACTATTTTTGTTCACGTTTGTTTGTTTGTTTGATATATTACTATTTTTTTTTCCATAAGATAAGTTCTGCCAACTACTACATTCTGGCTTTTGAACCCTTGGCTGATGAAGTCCTGATGGAAAATATGAACTATCTGCAAGGGAAGTTTTGGTCCAACTGTGAAGCTGTGTCCACACTAGGAAACCCAATGCGTATACTCAACCTTCTTCTCAGTGTGTTTGAGCTCATCCAACTAGTAGAAACAGATAAGGGGATAATCTAAATGAACAAATGTATGTTAGAGGTCCTACATGCTTCTCTGAAGGAAAAACCTCTTCTTCTCACAATAATATAGGATCCCTCTTCTTCCCCAAAAATAAATAAGTGTGTATGCACAGTTCGCTTAAAAAATACAAAGGTGAAAGAAGATAAAGGCTTCCTGCGCAAAGAGGTAAAGCATGCAACTCCAACAAGGTACTGACCAGGCTCGCTGGCAGTGGAGTAATGTGTGTGTTCCTGTGTGACTCTATCGAGGTACTTTCTAGGATTTCTTGTAGCAAAGGAACACCAGAGATGAAAACTTATACATTTAAAATCTTCAACTCGTGGGCTAAACTACACTTCCAGGATTCGAAACACTAATATCTAAGTTAAACTTTTGATTGTGTTTGACTAGGTTGGCAAAGGGTGAACCATGTATGTCCATGGAGTAGGTGGGGAAACTGAAGTAACCCAAACAATGATTCAATACTCCCCAAAGACCAAGGTGTTGTGCTAGCAATGAACCAAAACAAAGAATCTGGAGTTCTACTAATGTGTTGCCAAGTGTTGTAGCAGTTACAACCACCCTCCAAAATTTTGGTCTGCACCAATTTTAGAGCCTCCCTTGAAGAGTTTCACTTGATCATTGCACACACTTAGATCACTCTGTGAGCTCGTGTGAGTCCTTAAATCCTCCTTGCTTGTTCGTTTCATTTAAGTGTCTAGATGTTGACGTCTAAGTCATGCTTGCGACCATTTTCACTTTGCATGTGTTTGTCTATTTGCTATATAAGAATCTCTCACATCCATTTTCGTACAAGCATCGTCTTTGTCAATGAATGATAAATCATGTGTGTTTCACTTGTCACCTACAGCATCAACCAGTCTTTTTGAACATGTGTGTCTGGATGGTTTGGTCACTTCGTTTTCAAGTCATGCGAGTGTCTGTTTGTATGATCACTTATGCTTATTTCGGTTGTTCACACACAGTCATTTCTGCTAAAGTTCTGACAACCAAACTCCCCATTGACAGCTGGGCCATCACCCTGCTTTCAACTCAACTGGTTATCAACCAGAACAACACAAAAGCACCAAGCTAGTGCTTTCAATTTGTGTTGCCCGCAAGCAATTCAATCAACTCTCATGCTCGCCACCCAAAGAGTCAGACCCGGTAGTCAGCCTGGGACTTACTCCCATAAAAAATTGCATAGACACCACCCACCTCACCCACTCAATTGACTGAGGAATTTGTGCAGACAGGCTGGATAGACACCAAGTTCTCTTCATTGTCTCCTCTAGAAAATTGTGCAATTTTCCCATTCAGGCATCCCAACAGTTGACTGAATACTCATCAAATAAATTACGTAGTTTTCATGAGCAAGCCTTCTACTTTCCAACAGTCTGCTCAACTTATAAATTGTGCATATATGATCAGTAGGCCAACTTCCAAGCTTTAGTGCAATTTCCCCACTAGAAGCTCCTAGTTGTAGACTAACAGTTTCCTCCATGAATTGTGTTGTTTCTGCTGCCAGTGACTGAGCGGCTAACTGCAAGTTCCCTCTAGGAATTGCCTAGTTTTGGCTACCAATGACGCCAGTAGCCAAATGCTAGTTCCTTCTAGGAATTGTGTAGTTTTGGTTGCACGTGGCCCAACAGCCAACTGGCAGTTCCCTCTCGGAATTGTGCACTTTTGGCTGCGAGTCTCCTAGGAAATTCCCCTTGAAAACAATGAAATTCCTTCCTACTGACTCTTCATGCAGCCCAACCCGTTCCTATGGAAAATTCTGCAAATCTGGTTGTCCAGCCCCCACTGATTGTTTGTTCCAAAAAATGTGCAGAGCATGCCTACCTTGCCCTCCTACAACCCAGACTATCCCTCCCAAAATTTGCGTAATTTCGCCTCTCAACCAAGCCAGACCTCAAATATAGTCACTATCTACTTAGATTTCTCATCTCCATCACTAAGTGACTCTTATGCAATTTTCATCAGTAGTGCCTGGAGCCATCATCCTGCTTCACAACTTTGCTGCCGCTCCTAGTCACTTGCATCCAAAATGATTATGTGTCACGGTAGACTAGCAGGTTTTGGATTTGATGTCGTCTTGTCATGAGTGACTACAGGTACTGGTACACAAATAAACATGGCAGACAAAATATGGGTGAATGAAGGAAGCACATGTAGAAGGACAGTTTCACCAACGGATGAACGAATGAAGCATGCAAAGTAGATGAACTCAATGAACATGCTCCTTCGCGAACAATTGAGCTTGTCAAGCCTTCTAGAATGAAATCAAGGAACAACACGCTAAAGCTTCATCAAGAAAACCAAGGACCATCGAAGACTCCACGCACTTCACCATGCGGAGGTGAAGCTATGATACACGATAAGAAAACAATCACCCAGTAGCACTATAGTTCAACATGCACTCCAACAACAACATGAATGTACCAACATTGTCATGTCAAGTCATGTCGAGTCATGTTATGACTCATGTTGCCCACATCTCCACTATGGGCTATGTTTTCAATCAACATGATGGAACTTGGAAGTCCAAGAGACCCACTTTTTGAACATAGAGTCATGTACGTCAAGAACTCATGGAAGTCAAACAACCATGAGGGTAGTCAAATAGCCACAAGGGTCAGTTTCACCCTTGGCTATAAATACCCCGTCATTTACATGGAAGGAATTTTCATCTCAGCTCCTCCCACATAGCCAAGGGAGTTTGTAATCCTTTGTTTGAGGAGTAGGTAGTGGCTCCAATGCCCCAAACTCGGGGTTAGTGATCTATGGTGTAATGACATCACTTGGAACTTTCACTTAAGTCAGAAGCCTGCTAACATGCTAGCACATTTTCACACATGTATTGTATCCATTGTAAGACTAATCATTAACAATTTTAATGCATTTTTCTTTAACATGAGTTCTACATATGATCTATTTCATTTTTTGTAATGCATAATCTATTAATGGAAATTTGTTATATATGTTGTTAATACTTTCCCATATGTGTCCATTGTTCCGCTGGACATAAAATAGACCTTTCACATGAACCTTGTTGTAACAACCGTTGTAGTCGTTCACATTGATCCGCGAGTGCTATACGTGTTATATTACCTTATATGTTGTGACTACTACATTCGTGTGGACTGCTCCACGGAAGGTATGTATGTCTTGTTGTGTTGTGCATTCCTAACTGAATTGGGACTAATCCCTTTCAACCTAGAACTCACCTTCACCCACTTCCCCTCATAGTGAATGAATCATTGATATAAGTGCACTTACACTCTCCAACCATGTGAACCTCACTTCCCAAAGACAAAGAAGACCACTCTCTTGTTCTGAAAAGCAAGAGTTGAGGAACATCCTTAAGAAAATGCCAATGAGGCCATCATACCGGATGGGACTCTCACACCATATGATGTGAGGTCTAGTTGGGACTTCACCTTGAGGTGATCCTGTGAATGTTGGCGGGTCCAGCACCGTCAACATTTCTGATACTAGAAGGAGGGAATCCAGTTGTACATGGATGAAATTCACCTCATACTCACTCATCAATCATATGTTCAAGGTAATAACTCACACTCCCTCTCTCACGACTATGTAGTTGGTTAATCCTCACCTCCCAAAATTGAACACGAGATTTCATATCAACACCTTCACTCTGTCTGTCCCATCACTCACTAGTTCGCGAAAGCAATCAAACTGATTCCATGCATACAACATCTTCCACACACATCTGAGAATCCAAAAGCCATGCCCACAGGAGTTGTTGTATCACCGGTGGAAGAAGAATTCCTTACCACTCTTGAAGTTTTTGAATAAGTTATTGAAGATGGAGAGGAACCTCCAATTCCTTGAAGACGAACAAGGCACTCTTATGTGTTATCGGGAACTCTAGTGGCCATTTAGAGCTGCTAGTCCCACTAAGATGGGTAGCTATCTTAGAAACAAACAAATTAAAGTTACTTTTGTTTTCCTTTATGAGAAGTAGATGAGAGAGAAGCAGAGAGTACCAACCGCAGTCTTCCACTTGGCTCCGTGCTTGTTTCCTCTCCCCTTTGACAGATCTTTTCTGCTCCTCCCTCACTTGTCCCGCTTCAAATAACACCTGTAGAGTCAAAGCAACATAATACCATCAAAGCATAGGGATCTACAATCATAAAAAATACAGGATCAAATATATATTGACCGCACAAATGCATATATCAACTCAGACACACAAGAATATGGAGGAAAACTCAAACAGTTTTATTGATAGAAAGAGTAGAGGAGAGGATTACGACCCATTGATTTGACGCAGCGCCATCCTCCCAGCATGAAATCCCTTCTTCACCTCATGAAAAGCTAGATCACCCGACACTATGATGTTCCACAAAGAAACCAACAACACTTCCTTACAAAATACAAGATTCCAGCATTTGGATCTCTAGGATGAGGGATCCATATATAGATTTTTACAAGTGGGGGAGTCAGCTTCTAGGATTTTGATTAGTGTCCTCTCTCTGATAGTTCTTGGTTCCACTTCGAGATTCATGATCTCTTACTCATCCCTGGGCGAATTCAGAGAGGCAAGTGTCAAATGGGTAGTTTCTAGAAGATTCTCTGGGTTTCCACCTAGCCAACTACTTCTACCATTTGTCTGCTCTTGCTCATCTCACCCCACATGATGGATTTTCAATATGCATCACACTTTTTGCATGTGGCAGGTGAGATGCATCACACCCTTAGCACTGAGCAGTCTGTATGATCCCGTTTTGACTCGTTCTGAGTATAGTTTCATGGAGAACTTCTAAGAGATGATGTAATCAACTGACCTTGCTCGTTTAGGGTATGAAACAACACTTTTAGGGACTTAGAAGCCCTTGTTTTATGGACATATGTGATTGGGGTTGCAGTGCCCAAGTATGTCTATAACAGTTGCCCCCTATAGCACGAGGTCGTAAATATTTTTGATGTCAGATGAAATGCTTTATCATGAGGATCCGAGGTTTTTTGAACTGGAAGGTGACCTATAATAAGATACAATACAATACATTATCTTCATAATATTTTCATGATCTAGCTGAGGTGGCCATTCCCATGCTCAGCTTTATAAATTCATTTTCATGTACATAGGACAGACAATTGTCTATGTGGCAGACTGATGATTCTAGTAGAGCCATCATCCTTTGGCTTAGATGATTATCTGTGCAGCAATGATGT
Source organism: Pinus taeda (assembly GCA_000404065.3). NCBI lineage: Eukaryota > Viridiplantae > Streptophyta > Pinopsida > Pinales > Pinaceae > Pinus > Pinus taeda. Next base: position 28,320 of record APFE030597893.1, read on the forward strand.
ACATTTGATGTCTTTATTTTCCTAAATATATCACAGCTGGATGGATGAAACTAGATCCGGGGTCTTCAAAACTCATTCAATCTTCACCTGAAGTACAATTCGATCCATGTGAAAAGATGTTCTGGAGTCGAACATGGAAAGACATCGCTTGATTACCAGTCAATGATGTAAGTTGTTAATAGACACAAGAGGAATCACCGATAATGATGATGACCCTCAAGGTACAACAGTAAAATTCACGTGGTGTGAAAATGGGACTTGGTGTCGAAGACCACGCGAAATCTTTCGGTCAAAGGCCATTGATGTAAACCTATCGCCAGAAGTGAGAAACTTGCCATTGAGGCATGCAAGCTTCAAAGTACTGAAAGGGTTGTTCCTAGGTTGACTTCTTGGATAATGAGCTGATGTCGACAAGAAGT
>APFE030597893.1:28758-47530 GCA_000404065.3 Pinus taeda
ATGGAGGTAAAAATGATCTGATGATACAAGGTTCAGGGTGGCGGTCATGAAAGAATGAAGCATGAAGGTATTGCAGCAGATGAGACACAAGCTGGGTTGGTTAATTTTCTGAGCGACTTCTCTTGAACATATTGACGACACTGAAATGGATTGGTATCATTAACCCCAAAAATGGATGGTACGGTGGACCAATGGTAATATGACAAGTGAACAGAATAACCCAACTCGGTTCAATCATGGTGATGGAGTGAAATTGTCATGCTAAAGAGCGACTTGCTATCAATAAAGTTTCTTCAAGTTTTCTTCCTAATTTTTCCCCAATCATTGTTGACTAGTACCTCTTTATTTTTGTCAAGCTTGAGGAGGATAACATATGCTTGTTCTATAATTTTCCCTTTGGGCAAACCTATCGCTATGTTTTAACGAGCCTAGCGACAGTGAAACTCGCTCTTGTCTGCATGGACAAGTTTTTCGCTATTGTTTTAACGAGTTTAACGACAATAATAACTCGGTTATTTTCAATTTTAGAGAGTCTAAAAAGAGACAGAAAGGAAACTTTGACATTCCTTTTTCATAATGTAATGCCTTAAGTCTGAAAAAGTGTAAAATAATACGAAAGGGATGACTTTTCGATAGTTTTAATGAGCTGAAGAAGACAAGCACTCGATATTTTTGTGTAATGATCCCTTAGGTCCAAAAAGATTAAAATCTAGAGGAGGGATAGCACTTCTGATTGCTTTAATGACCTGGAGAGACCAATTTATCGGAAATATTTTCATATTTTATGAGTCATATGAAAAGAGCTTAAAGAAGACTCGTTTTTTGAGGAATGAGTGATTTTTTGGATAGCAGTTGGTTCCATGTAAGATTTGGAACTTTTCAATCATGGCAGTGTAAAGAAGGTGGCTAATAGGATCACTTATCGCAGTTGTTCCTCAAAAGGGGTAAATAATCAAATGGAGGCATATGATTGGCTAAAACAGAGTGGAGGTGATGGTAATAACACGACCAAGGCTCAAAATTTGATGATAATGCAATCGCAATGGATATTTACTGAAGGTGGGTTCATTTTTTAATGAGCTTAAACTCCGGTGGAACATATGCTCATTGCTAGGTTTATTTTTTAACGATCTTGAACTTCACATAAAAATGCTCATGATAATGGTCATTGATATTCGATTTATCATTAACACTATGTTCCTTCGACGGTCGTACTACCTGTTCAATTTCTCCATCAAACTAATTAGAAATGAGAATACATGCTTGAAAAATGAGTTAAAACACTAATACCCTACTTGAATTACGTGAAAAGTAACTTAAAAGTGGTGTTTACCCCTCATTTTACCATTTCATTTGAATTTGTGATTGTTGGAGCTCTAGAGGTGCTTTCCCCCTTCATTTTCATCAGTTGATTCTGGGAGATTCTGTGGACGAGTTTCAACGCCGTCTGGACCAGGTAGGAGCTAAACCTGAGCTCTTCAAGTGCATTCTTTCCTTTCTGAATTTTGAGCATGTTTTCCTGCTTTCCTGAGCCTCTGGGGTTTGAACAATTCATTTTGCATCCATCACACCTACTATACATCGAAAGTTGTGATGCATACTGGGCTAGCCATTGGCCAATCAGTATGCATCTCACCCAGTACATAGCTAGAGTGCGATGGGTGAAAGGAGGAAATATTTTGCACTGATTTTTCATGGAAATTTTACCTATTTTTTTCCAAATCAGTATCCTAATTCTTCTCTTGTTTGTTTTTTAGAGATTCATTAGAGAAAAATGGTTGTTACATGGCGTGAACGTGAGCATTAAGAAGAGGACATGGTTGCCTTACATGATCTGGTTATGGTAACTGCATTGAAAAACTGTGGTTTCCTCAAGTTCTTTCGCATATCTAGAATGAGGCAAGAAATCAACTTGTTGCAATATTTCCTCGATGCATGGGATCCTACCAACCAAGTGTTCTAGATCAGAGGAAAATCCATCACCTTGACTATTGAGGACATCTACTTCTTGACCGGTTTATCGAGGCGTGGTGCCCCTCTCTCACTATCAGGTTCCGTCCGTGGGGGTGAATCTGTGAGGGATTATATTCACCGATATTGTAGAGAAGGATCTTAGCCGAGCAGGGACGGCAAGATCAACATCCGAGATGTCACCAACTGGTCCTTGAGGGATATTTTATTCACCTTTGCTAGATTGGCTGGTAGCATAGCCCTTCACTTGGACAACCGGTCCTATATGCAGTACACCTTGGAATGCCTTGAACCAAAGGTATTCAACTGGTGTGATGCAGTACTTCCAGTGATAAAAGAACAACTTACCAAGGTGAAAAATGGAAGATCCAAGAACTTTGGCTATGGTTCTATTCTGACTGCTTTCTCCTTCGAGAAGATCCCACTGATGCAATCATAGTACATTTCACTCAGTCTGCCACCATCGACTGAGCCACAGATGCAAATATGGGTTGACCTTATGGCCAGATATGCTGGTCAATCACATGTTTCCTTCTCTCATGCCTTCTTCGAGTGGTTCAACCATTAGTAGATGGTTTATGCCCAGTGTCCATATGCTGGGATGGATTTCCGGGGTGACCCAGATTTGGCGCTACCGGCTGGCGAGCGTGGGGTGTCATAGATAAAAATCTCTAACCATATCTCTGTTTATTTGTTTTATAATGTTCTTGTGCTTTCTTTAAAATTTTATCAAGATTAATCAAAACTCATGCGCTCATGTAGATATCGGACTAGTGCGACCAGCAGTGCACCTGAGAGCAATAGCTATCGTTCCAGTAGGAGAGGCGGTAGGGAGGGTTATCCTTTGTGATCTAGATGTAGTTGAGACTCTTGCAGTGTTGCACGATCAGATTGAGGGTCTCACCCTTGGTATTCTGAATGTGAGGACCGATGAGTTGCCTCTAAGATTACAGTGACATACCACTGGCGTGTCGAGCCAATGGACTAGGCTCTTACGTATGATTGCACAGGCGGTGACTTGTTATCACCAACACCATTAGACTAGGGTGCCCCCCTAGAATTTTGAGTTTTTGGGTCATATGACCGATTTTGTCTTAGACACAGAACACTATGTACAAACTATAAACAATTATATATATTTTTTATTTTCAGACCTTTATTTTGGTTAAGCTATATGATCCTGATGCAAATATTGATGAAATTCCTTTCTTTTATAAATGTCGTAAATGTCTATCTAACACATAATTTTCTAATGAATCAGTTAATGTGTTTAAGTTTCTGGAAATGTGTTGATATTGAATAGAATGAAACTGCCTTTCCAAAATCTTGACCCTTAGAAACGTACGATAGATAGCTAGATTCCACATAGAATAGATGTTGGTAAGTTGTAGAATGATGAGTTGTGAGTCTAGCCTGACGACAAGTCAGCGTATGACATGTGCTATGGCATCAGAGAGGAACTCTATCAACGCTTGTATTCAGTGATGTTGTTCGTGATCGACCAATACATACCCCTTTGAAACTCACTAACTCGCCACTTGGATCAAAGATGGCCCAGGCTATAGAAGATAGGTTCCGTGAACTACAACTCGCTTCGTCGACGTATCCAACAAATGAATCCAACAGGTTCGACATCTGCAACAAATGGAAAAATGAAATACCTAACCAAAATGATCACTCTTAGCGAAAACAAAAATTTAACAGAAGCATATGAAGAGGTTACTACACCGAATCAAGCATAGTAACACTTAAGGTACAATCCGCTTTGGGGTTGCGATAGTGGAATCCCATCATAATATACTAGCTCGTAGGCTCCTTTTGCTAATACATGCTTAATAATATAGGGGCCCATCCACAAATACTGGAACTTACCTCCTCCCAATTTATCGGATTCGTGGTCGTAAAGTAAGACCAGGTCACCTTCTGAGAAGACACATGGTTTGACATTCTTGTCAAATTACACCTTGACTCATTTCTTATGTGCTTCATTAGCCAAGGTGGCATCATGAAGGGTTCCATCCAGTTGGATTAATCCCAAGAAATGAGCCTCCTCTTCTAAAGTTCCGGGGAGAAGGTCAGCTACGAGCTTGAGGAACGAGATTTCGCACTGAACTAGTAAGATCGCTTCCAGGCCATACACCAGCTGAAAGTGTGTAAACCAGATCGCATTTCTCACTGATGTCTGGTATGCCCACAAGGCTGAGTACAGTATTAGGTGCCAACTCCGTTTATGGACTCCAATCATCCTTTGCAGCATTCGTGTCAAGACTTTGTTGATCGCCTCAACTTGCCTATTAGCTTGCGGATAATATGGAGTAGAGCTATCGTGGGACAGTCCTAATTTGGCAGCCAACTCAACCATCATGTGATTGTAGAAATGCAATCCATGATCTATGACTATAGCTTGTGAAACACCGAATCTGGAGACTGCATGATTAAAAAAGAAAAGAGCAGCCATTTCACTACTGTTGTTTAATGTAGGCATCGCCTCAGCCCATTTTGTAAAATAATCAACTGCAACTATGATATACCCATGCCCCCCGGCTGAGGTGGGGTTACATGTCATGAAATCTATGCCCCATTTGTTGAATGGCCCAACAACAACTACTGGCTACAGAGGTGTGGGTGGTATTCTAGTTTTGTGGTCAAAGATTTGACAAGCATGGCGACTTCTGTCTGTGGTTATGCAATCCTTGAACATTGTTGGCTAGAACTATCCCGCTTGTAAAATATTTTATGCCATAGCATAACCAGATTGATGTCCCCCACATGCACCTGAATGAAAATCATTCAGGACTTTCTCGGCCTCCTCATGGGTGAGGCACCTTCGCAGAACTATATGAATACCATGACAATAAAGTGTATCACCGACAATCATGTAGTATTTTGCTTCGTATCGAGTACCTTGTTGTTTTGAGTGAAAGCTGTTAGACCTATATGTTTGGGTCTAGAGATAGATGATTATATCTCCATACCACGGGTCGCTTGAAGATATCAGAAACAAAGATTCATCCATGATTGTTTCTTTGGATGTTGAATCGTTGGACAATGATGGGAAGTCACATAGTAACTCTACGAAAACTAGGGCTTTCTTTGATTTGGATTTTATGGATTCCAGATCAAACTCTCACAAGATTGCTATCTATTTCGAATATTTGCCCCCAAGAAACTGTCGCGACAAGATGTAAGTCATGGGGTTGCAATCTGAGAAAATGGTAGTTTTTTGTAAGAGGATATAATGTCGAAATCTCTGTACTGCTTGAACAGATGCAAGAGCCAGGTTTTCAACATTGGAGTACTTGCTTTCTATATCATTTAAGATTTGGCTTAACTAATAGACAGGATGTTTGATTCCATTTTCTTCTTGAACTAAAACCATTGGGATGGTCGTATCTGCTGCAGCTAGATATAGGTTAAAGTCTTTTCGATAATCAGGAGAATACATGAATGATGATTTTATTAGGGATTCCTTTAGAGAATCAAAGGAAGCTTGCGCAACCTGATCCCAGTTGAAAGGTACTTCTTTTTTCAACAGACGCATATAACCTTTAGCAAGTTTGGCATAATTTCGAATGAACCTCCTCAGAAAGTTTGCTTTCCCTTGGAGTTTCTGAATCTAAATCAAATTTGAAGGTGGAGGCAAATTGATGATTGCCTGAACCTTACATGGGTCTAGGCGAATCTCATCCTTTGAATCTACAAAGCCAAGTGAATGACTAGAACTGACACAAAACACACACTTGTGCAGATTGAGTCATATCTTGTAGTGTCAACAACGTAGAAATATTGCTCTCAAATGCTACGAATAATCGGTCCGCTTTCGGGAATGAGCTGGAAGATCATCGAGGTATGGTTGAATGATATTCTTGATGTCATGGAAGGCATAATTCATTGCCCTCTGAAAGGTTTTCCCTATGTTTTTTAAACCAAAAGGTAACTTGCGTTAGGCGAATGTGCCCCACGGACAAATAAATGCAGTCTTTGACTGGTCCTATGGGCGGATTTTTATTTGATTATACCCAAAAAATCCATCCATAAATGAAAATATTTCGCATCCAGCGCATTCATCAATTATTTGGTCGATAAAGGGTGTAGGGTAGTTGTCCTTTGGACAAGCTTGATTTACATCCCTATAATCAACGCAGACTCTAATTGTTCCTTGCTTTTTCATTACAGGAACAATGTTTGGTACCCAATCAGTTAGAGGAACTGGATAAATGAAACCAGCATGGAGAAGTTTTTCAACTTTTTCCTTGATGGCAACGACTTTATTTGGGTGCACCTGCCGAAGCCGTTGTCGTACTAGTTTCACATCTGGATACATCTTAATTTCGTGTTCAACTATGCTCGATTCAATTCCTCACATTTCTTCATCTGACCATGCAAAGACATCTCTAGACTCATGAAAGAGAGTGTAATATACTTCTAGTTCTGAAGAAGAACAAGTTTTTCCACATGAATATTCTCTACAACATCTGGTTTGGTCGAGATATTTATGGTGATAGTTTCTTCAATATTGGATAGGTTTCACTCAGAATCCATCGTATTTATAGTTTTTGAAATAAAATCAAAAACTAAAGGATGATTAAGGTCGTTGGAGCAATCTTCGTTGTTATCCAGAAGATGGGAATGATGGTGGTAATCTTCCCATGGTGCCCCCTCTATCATCATTGACTGAACAATTCCTTTGTCTATAGAATATACATGCGACCAAGGATCTGAAGAGGTACCATATTCCTTAGACCGATCTACCCAAATGCTTGATGAATGTTGATTTGGGTTTGCCTCCCATGCCGAGAACATTGATTGCTACAATACTTCTATTGGGCTTGGAGGTAATACCTTGTGATGATCCATGCTAACATCGTGTTTGGACATCTTTTGAATAGAAGATACCATATCGCAGGTTCCCACCATGGCCACTTCCACCAAATTGTTTGGAGGTGGTAGGGAAAAAGTACCCATCAATGTAGGGTCTTCTAATAGGCCTACTCTGATATTTTTAAGCAACTGGGAGCTCACGTGGATCATCAGAATGCTTCCCGTAACTTGTGAATTGTTGGGGATAAATGTTTGTTGGTCGACAATTGTAATTCCTCCTTGGAAAGGAAATGCAATATTTTTGAAGTATGTTGACACAACAGCCGCCATAGCATAAATCCAGGGCCTTCCCAGTAGGATGTTGTAATTGAGGTTTCCATCGATAACCTCAACATCAATTTCTATTATTTTCCCTCTAGTTCAACTTGCAAGTTACTTAAAATCTTGTATGGGGTGTATGTCCATCCATCAAATGCTTTTAACATCGTTGACTATCGTGACAAGGGTGGTGAGCCTAAAATTTTCCAGCAACTCATTCACATAATACATGTAGATGCCCCCTCACCAATAATTGTTCGATGAACAGTTTTGTTGAGGGCTTTCACTTGAATGAGGAAAGCGAGTTGAGCTGGTAACTAAGGTTCATATCCTTTATGATTAAAGGCCACAAGATTGGAATCCGTTGGGTCAATCGCACCTATTGCTAATAATAGAGCCTACTTTTGGGAGGGGAAATTTTGCAGTACTTCAAGTGTCGACATAGCAGATGGCAATTAGCCCAGATCCCTCTACTAAATTATAATTTTGTGCTGCTATGGCAAGAGCATTAAATGTCTATTTGTGTAAACCTCATTTTGGCAGCTTTATCTTCAGCTCAGGAATGATGGGTGGCACAACCTCGGTCGAAGTTGTTGTCAAACTACTAGGTTGATCAGTATCCTTGTTGTTCGATAGCTGTGGATTCATGTAATATTTATTCCTTGTCGATATGAAAACATCATTCTGCTGTTTCAAAATGGACAACATAAGTACTTGGGATGGGGAAGCATTGTCAATAGCAACCAAAATGGTTCCAGGGTTTGGAAATGGATCAGTCAATATTTTTGAGGTTTTTGAATTCTTAAAGAACTTCTTAAGCTCAGCTTTATGCGGGCAATCTTTCGTCCAATGATCCTCATCGCATATAAAGCATGGATGATTAGGTTTCTTTTGCCTAGAAGCGTTTGCAGAAGATATTTTAGGAGACGAATCATCCTGCTTCTTCTTTTTCCCTTTCTTTTTCTTCTCGCCTCCTAGTTTCTTTGGATCTTTTCCTTTTTCGGTCGACATGGCATTAACCTCCAAGGCGAGAAGTTCTTCATTTGCATTTTGACTAGAAACCGTACGGGCTTTCTTCGATACCTTTGCAGTTTTCGTGCTAGTCATATCTATCACGCCATCATCAGCCTGAGAGTATTTGTTTGATTTAGGAGGAGGAGGAACGGAAAACTTTGGTCTAGGAGCATCAAGAATTTTGTCGTAGAGTGTGCCAAACTGAGTATAGATCAAGTCTAGATATTGCACACGAGAAATGACTTGCTCTTCAGTGACCACTCCTCCCTTTGCCACATATTCTGTAATAGAAGGTAACAATGACTTAATAAACCATTTAGCTAGCAACTGACCAGGAACATATGTTTTTAATAAACTTTAAGCTCATTAAAAAATGAACCCACCTTCGGTAAATAACCATTGTGATCACATTATCATCAGCTTTTGAGCCTTGGTCGTGTTCTTACCATCACCTCCACTCTGTTTTAGCCGATCATACGCCTCCATTTGATTGTTTACCCCTTTTGAGGAACAGCTACAACGAGTGATCCTATTAGCCACCTTCTTTACACTGCCATGATTGAAAAGTTCCAAATCTTATTTGGAACCAACTACTATCCAAAACATCACTCGTTCCTCAAAAAACGAGTCTTCTTTAAGCTCTTTTCATCGGACTCGTAAAATATGAAAAGATTGCCAAGCAATTGGCCTCTCCAGCTCGCTAAAGAAATCATAAGTGCTATCCCTCCTCTATATTTTAATCATTTTGGGCCTAAGGGATCATTACACAAAAATATCGAGCGCTTGTCTTGTTTAGCTCGTTAAAACTATCGAAAAGTCATCCCTTTCGTATTATTTTACACTTTTTTGGACTTAAGGGATTACATTACGAAAAAGGAATGTCAGATTTTCCTTTCCATCTCTTTTCAGACTCTCTAAAATTGAAAAGAACTCAGTTATCATTATTGTTAAACTCGTTAAAACAATAGCAACAAACTTTTCCATGCAGAGAAGAGCGATTTTTATTGTCGCTAGGCTCGTTAAAACATAGCGATGGGTTTTCCCAAAGGGAAAATTATAGAACAAGCATATATTATCATCCTCAAGCTTGAAAAAAATAAAGAGGTACTGGTTAGAAATGACTGGGGAAAAATTGGGAAGAAAACTTGAAGAAACTTTATTGGTAGCAAGTCACTTTTGAACATGACACTTTCACTCCATCACCATGATTGAGTTAGGTTGGGTTATTACATTCATCGATCATATTACCATTGGTCCACTATACCATCCATTTTTGGGGTTAACGCTACCAATCCATTTCAGTGTCACCGATATGTTCAAGTGAACTTACTCATAGAATTCACCAACCTAGCTTGTTTCTCATCCACTGCAATACCTTCATGCTTCATTCTTTCATGACCGCCACCATGAACCTTGTATCATCAGTTCGTTCTCACCTCCACAAAATCATTTGCTCCATTTCATGTCGTAGATGTGGGATTCATTAATGCCCTCCTACGACATGTCACTTCTTGTCGACATCAGGTCATTATACAAGAATTCAACCTAAGAACAACCCTTTCAGTACTTTGAAGCTTGCATGCCTCAATGACAACTTTCTCACTTCCGGCGATAGGTTTACGTCAATGACCTTCGACCGAAAGATTTTGCATGGTGTTCGATACCAAGTCCCATTTTCACACCATGTGAATTGTACGGTCATACCTTGAGGGTCACCATCATTATCAGTGATTCATCTCGTGCCTATTAACGGCTTACATCATTAGCTGGTAATCAGGAGATGTCTTTCCATGTTCGACTCTAGAACATCTTGTCACATGGATCGACTTGTACTTCGAGCGAAGATTGAATGAGTTTTGAAGACCTTGGATCTAGTTTCATACATCTAGGTTGTGATATATTCAAAAAAATAAAGACATCAAATGTACATCATGGCTGCACAGATAACCATCTAAGCCAAAGGATGATGTCTCTACCAAAATCATTAGTCTTCCACACAAATGGTCGTCTGTCCTATGCACATGAAAAAAAATTTATAAAGCTGAGCATGGGAATGACTGCCTCAGCTAGATCATGAAAATATTATGAAGATAATGTATTGTATTGTATCTTATTACAAGTCACCTTCCAATTCAAAAAACCTCGGATCCTCATGATAAAGCATTTCACCCGACATCAAAAGGATTTATGACCTCATGCTTTAGGGGACAACTGTTATAGACATATTTGGGCACTGCAACCCAAATCACATATGTCCATAAAGCAAGGGATTATAAGTCCCTAAAAGTGTTATTTCATACCCTAAAGGAGCAAGGTCAGCTGATTACATCATCTCCCAGAAGTTCTCCATGAAAAACTACTCAAAACTGGTCAAAACTAGACGATACAGGCTGCTGAGTTCTAAGTGTGCGATGCATCTCACCTGCCACATGCAAAAAGTGTGATGCATAATGAAAAAACCTTCTGTGGGTTGCGATTAGCGAGAGCGGACAAATGGCAGAAGCAGTTGGCTAGGTGGAAACCCAGAGAATCTTCTAGAAACTCCCCATTTGACACTTGCCTCTCTGAATTTTCCCAGGGATGAGTAAGAGATCATGAATCTCCAAGTGCAACCAAGAACTATGAGAGAGAGGACACTAATCAAAATCCTAGAAGCTAACTCACCCACCTACAAAAATCTATATATGGATCCTTCATCCCAAAGATCCGGAGGCTAGAATCTTGTATTTTGTAAGGAAGTGTTATTGGTTTCTTTGTGGAACATCATAGTGTTGGGTGATCTAGCTTTCCATGAGGTGAAGAAGGGCTTTCATGCTGGGAGGATGGCACTGGGTCAGATCAATGGGTTGTAATCCTCTCTTCTACTCTTTCTATCAATAAAGCTATTTGAGTTTTCCTCCATATTCTTGTATGTCTGAGTTGATATATGCATTTGTGTGGTCAATATATATCTGATACTGTATTGTTTATGATTGTATATCCCTATGCTTTGTTGTTATTACGTTGCTTTGACTCTACAGGTGTTCTTTGAAGCAGGACAAGCAAGGAAGGAGCAGGAAAAATCTGTCAAAGGGGAGAGGAAACAAGCAAGGAGCCAAGCGAAAGACTGAGGTTGGTACTCTCTACTTCTCTCTCATCTACTTCTCATAGAGGAAAACACAAGTAAATTTAGTTCGTTTGTTTCTAAGATAGCTACCTATCTTAGTGGGACTAGCAGCTTTGAATGGACACTGGATTTCCCAATAAAATTGCGATCTTGGGATCGAACTCCAGTATAGGAGGCAGAGAGGAAGGCAGTGAAGGAGGTGGAGGCAGAGATGAAATGATAAACTCATATCCGTAACCATCACTTTATGAAGGAGAGGAAGAAGATGAAGAAATGGCTGACCCAAATCTTGAATGGATGACTCAAGGACCATAGGCTCTCTCGAATGTTATACACAAGATGTCGAAGCGAGCGAAGAGAATGAACATCAAGTTTAACCTGAGAGCATGTTGAAGGCAGAAGACCACTTAGACAACTTTTACCTACAATTGTAGACCCTGGAGGTACGAGATTACAACATAGCATGTAGATTGTTTCCATGTACCTTGGACGGCCACGCAACAGTTTTGTATCACAAACTTCCACCCAAATCCATATAGAACTGGCGTTCTTTCAAACATATGTTCCTTGAAAATTTTGTTGACGATAAGACCCCAACCATGCTACTCAAAGAATTGGGAAGCCTCAAGATGGAAGAGAAAGAGAAAGTGAAATACATCAATCAGAGGTTTATGTGTATTTTGAACAAGTTTGCAGCAGGCACTTAATCTCAGGACTCCATCATTGTTGACTATTACATGTCTACACTCCAAACCACCATTGAGCAGTACGTCAAGCGAGTTGCGAACCCAACACTTTTAGAAAGTTGCAAAGAGGATATTGTTGTTGAAAAGGACTTGCATGCAATCAGAGTCATCAAGGATGATGAATCAATGAAAGACTCCAAGGATGTGAGCAGAAAGCCCCAAGCGATGGTGAGCAAGGGTAGAGACAAGGAAAAAACTAATATTGAGACCCTCACTCGCCTTGTCAAGAACATGACCACTGAAATGTCGAAACTAAAGCAATAGAAGATGGACACATTTGTGAGCAGTCATCCACCCAGATAGAGATAGGAAATAAGTTCATCAACCGAATCATCAAGCAATAACTGGTTTGGTTCCGAATTTTCACAGAATCGTATGTTCCAACTTGAGTAGTGCGTTAATCCTAATTTATGTTCCTTCCACAAAGAGTTTCATCCCGAGAACTCTTTTTCAGATTGGAAGTGAGTCATTACCTCTATCTGCAGTCATACACTCGATGCAAAAGATGATATGCAGGAGCAGTCGAAAGACACTAATGATAACGAAGAGGTTTCACCTGATGAAGCATCAAGTTCTACGGATGTGGTGAATGCATATCAGTGCTCACAAGTAATATTGAAGACGAACACCAAGAAGCAGCCCCAAAAACAAAATTATCATTGCAATATTAGGAGTAAAGGGGCTCCCCCTACATTTGGATAAATGCAAGAGAAAGTGAGACAGATGATAGAGAATGTGAATCCACTGGCTACCTCCAAGCAACAAACACAAAGCAAGTCCGGGAAGACAGCGACAGATAAGAATACATCCAGGTGTAGTAAGTCGGAAAACACTCTGTTGGATAGCACGAACATCCTTTCCACCCTGCACACCTTGGTGAGTCTACCACCTCTAGATTACAACATAGTTGATAACATGAAGAAAACTTGAGTGAGAATAAGTTTTCTTGAGTTAGCCAAAGTCTAGATCCAATGAGATATCTTGTTGCACACATTGGGATAAAAAACAATACACAACATGACCTCTCACAGCACGGGAGCATGCACACCTTCTAGATCACTATCCATTCTACTCAATACACTCTGGATGGAAGAAGAAAACTCGGGTTTCCTGCCATTCCTACTTTCAATCAAAGTTTTCAACTACAATGTCCACAACTACCTAGTTGATTCTGACGCAGTAGCCAATGTCATTCCGCTCTCCATTAGTAAGAATATCAATGCATGATGGAGCGAAACATCCATGAGGATCATTCAAACTGATAGAACATCAGTACCAGCCATTGGTGAACTATGAGACATGATAATCTGACTATGGCATGATAGTTCAGCCCACCAATGCATCAACATAGTTGTTGTGGACATACCAGAAGCATATGGCTTGCTACTCAGCAGAGACTCGTCTGGTGAGCTAGATGGATACTTTTCTACAGACTTGTCTCACATGTGGCTTCCATACAAGGGAAGATGCAACCAAATCTAGGTGTTATCGGAGAGGTATATGAAACAAAAATTAACTCCCCTTAACGGTGAGAATGAACCATTATTGCCAAGATTGAGAGGATTATCCATGATGAAAATGGTTTCTGTGTTGCCAATGTTGAGAGTGATTATTCTTATTATAATAAGAATATGGAGGTGCATTATAACCATAAAAATGTGGTTCATGAACCATACCTGTACTTACCTGTGGATAGTTGTTTCATGCTCCCATGGTACGTAATGGCTCAAGTTCAGGATTCTCTCCTTAAATTACAACTTTTAATCATGGTATGGAGGGGAATTCATTAGTGGCATGGTTCTTTTCACAAATCGCACATTTATTAACACTTTTTATATTAGAAGGACACTCTCTTAAAGGATGTTTTTCATACATTTTGGTCAAAAAATAGACAACGATTCTTGTTCTCTTTTCTAATTTTTTTTGGAATTTTAAAGAGTCTATTTGTTTTCTAATAGTATTCATTATTTCAATTTTCATGTTTTCCATTTTATTCCCCAAGCTTATGATCATAAAATTTGTAGATACCAGTTTGTTAGTTTTTCTTCGACCTCCTCTAATGGATCTAGATTGATTTCGTGAGAACTTCCCGCACAAGTCACCAATTTGTCCAAAAATTTTCTGATAAAAGTCTCCTTGTCCTAAGAAATTCAAATTATGTATAGAATCCTCAGTAAGTCCTCATGGGAACAACGTTCGAATATTACTTAAATCAAATTTGTGTTTCGAACTTTGAGGTATATTCAAGAATCTCTGTAAATAATCCTCCAATGTCTCATCATCACCTCATACAATGGTGAGGATCTCGTCCTGCATTTCTATAGTTTTACAATATTCCTAGTATTTACTCAAAAATACTCTCTTTAGTTGGTCCCAAGAACTTTCAATGTTTCCTCCTAGTCCCATGAAGCAGGGCAAGGCTGAATCCTTGAGAGTTGTAGGTAACAGCTTTAGTTTCTAGGCATAAGAAGAATAATCATAACTGTGACATAATATATCAAATTCAAAAAAAAATGAATCTGGGTCTTCGTGCACCTTACCATGAATGTGTGGAAGAGATGAAGGTGAAATATTCTTCATTTTCACATTCACTTATGAGTTCACTATTGGAAATCCAAAAGTGGATTTCTCTTCATTTACCTAGTTCTTACCAGTCCCCTCTGCGTGGTCTTCATGATCATCCATTGTTGTGCCTCCAATTACACCACTACTAGAAGATGAAGGTCAACTATTGCTAAATTGAAATTTCCGATCATTGTTAGCCTCCTTCCTCCCCTTTTCAGGTTGTGTCACAATTGAATCATTGTTTCCAGAATCCAAGTGGACAGTTTCGGCGAGATGCGTCTGGGTCTGCTTGGACTTTATACCTACAAAATAAGGTCAAATATGAGAACATTTTTCAAAAATTTTAGTATTTCGTCGGTCCTTATTTGGATTTTGACCCCTACCTTTCTTAGACATTCATTTTAAAAATCAAATCCAAAAACAAAATTCAAATGCTTGTAAAGAAAAAGAATTTGTTAATTGTTGCAATGAATAAAAAACCAACAGTAGTAAAATACTTAAAAAAATAGAAGCATACTGTAGAAAAAAATAATAGTAGACATACCCCTTTCCAAAAAATGGAAGTTCTTAGCAATTTCAAATTGCCTCCCCGAAAATGGCACCAAAATTTTGGGTGCAGGAGTTGTAGTTAAGCATACTCCTTCAACACTTAATTGTCAGCCCGAGAGTTTTGCAAACTTAGAGACAAAGCACACGAAATTCCAGAAATGATATGAAATTTTCCTAAATCTATTCGTACTTCCTTAATTACAATCTTGCAAAATCGAAAAGAAACAATCACCCGACAATTTACACCAAAGAAATTCTAGTGCTAGAATGTGAAAGAAAGTACATCAGCAGAAAAATAAATAAAAGGAACTCCCAAACTTCTTGTAAGAAACCCTCACTAATGGAAGTGTAAATCTATGTTTATCTTTACTATAGTTGTATGTGAGGTTAATAATTGGACCCTTGAATATGTTTGACTTCTTTATAGATGTTTCTCCCTGCACTAAGTTGTTACTCATGTACTCCTGCAATATGCTTGCACTAGTACCAGAACAAAGTTTAGAGGCTGGAAGTATATTTTACACATGTACTAAAGATTTATGTCTTCATTCAGGAGCTCCAAGCCTTAGGACCAGAGCACTATATTCCTGTATCAAGATATCGATTCCTATATCGGAATAGAGATTCCTACACAAAGTTTTCAAATTCATCTTATAAGAAAATAAAGAATGTGTTAACTAAGAGAAAGAGTTTGCAAAGATGAATAGAACTTCAAAATAAATTCCTCAAACAAAAATATGCTTCAGCCAATCTCAATATTTAAAATAAGAATTAATTTCTAAAGTTAAAGCACAATTTTCTTCAATCGAGGAACTCCTTCATGCAACTAAAGAAATCATCTAATTCTGACAGCAAGCTTCAACCCTGTAATATTTATTCACACAAAATCCGATCTACATTCATAACTTTCTTAGCTTAGAAATATTCTCTTTAAAATAATTAAATATGAAGTTCGATCCTTCCCTGAAAAGTATGAAGTCCATGTACAGGTTAACATCTTATAACAATATTCATTCTCTAATTACCAAGGCATATCTAGTTCAAGATATCAAGAACACTTCTGAATGATAATCGCAGACTTCTAGAAATGCATAAAGGCTTATGTGTCAGATAACAAAAAAATTGTTACTGTAATGAACCAAAGGAATCAATCTATGAAACTGTAAATGTACTAGTGTAGGAATGCGTGCTTGCATGATCCAGGTAGAAATGATGCTAAACTTTGAAGAAAATAAATCATAAAGGATAAAACCAAACTTAGTTAAGCATGCACACCATAGATCCACCACATAGTGATTATAAATGAAATCGAACCTGGACTTTGCAGAAGAATGAAAACGTCTATTTAATTCACACCTTTTATTAAAAAATTCAACACACGTTTAACGAGAAAGAACAATGTGAGGGAGAATGAACTGGGTTGATTGGGCCCTAGTCAACCATCTCATTTCCCTATTCAGGGAACTTGGAAATTCCACTCTCAACGATGCATCAACCTAGAATTACAACACAAGATTGAAATAACATGATGTGGTCCGTTTCTATTAATAATCAACAAATGTACATAATAAGTTGAAATCTAGCCTAGAACAAGGGTGATAGCAGCAAAATTACAGAAGACCAAAATTATAGTATCATTGTTATAGCTATCGCTTGCTACCATTTTCTATCTAAATCCTATATTATATACATCCTTCCAGGCCTGTAGTCATAACCAATAGCGTTACAATCTGAGCCTATCAGCTATAACAAAATAACAACAATAGTACATACTAAGGCTTTCGGCTATAACAAAATGCTAATCTTGAGCATTCCATCAATGTCCTAATCTCCATAATATCCTTGACTTATCTCCACTCTGATCCCAACTCGAGATGACCAATCTGGAATAAGGTGTAAGCATTAGGTAGTGAGTTTTCATGATAGTTTATGATTTTCTAGTGGCGTAGGAATCCTACCTGCACTCGACCATGCTAATGAAATGATCAATACATTTATTATAAAATACTTTAGGAAAAGAAATATTAGTTGCAAATAATATTAAAGGTATAAAATCTATAAAAACAACTAAATAAGCAAATTTGTAACCCTTAAATATGAAATATAAATCTAGTGCAGGAAAAGGCACGATTCTTGGAATAGTGCAGGAAAAAGGAGGTTGCAAGGTTAAAACATAGGTCTAACATTATTATTTTGAAGTGGAAAAGGGGTTAAAAATGAAGAAATTTACCTTACCAATAGCTATTTAAAGATATAAACCCAAATATAGATACATGCATGTGCTTTAACAAGTCAATACAAATGAATCTGTAAGAAAATATGAAATACTTTTGGCACCTACAATTACATGAAATCATAGAGGAAATGTGAACATAATGGAATTTAAACAAAGAGGGAACATACTATAGTACTCAAATGTAGGAATCACCACCATTTCATTAATATATAAAACATGTAAGCCTTGAAGTCATACAGTCTCAAAAATAACATGTAGTTAATCTAAAGGATTCAAAACCATGCATAAATGTTTCTTTCTCCCTCATGAAAATTACAAAATATCTAAAGCTAGAGCTTCCAGGTGTCTGCATGACTAGCTATCTTAGTGTGTAGGCTCTCTCACCTCTGATTATTACAACAGAAAGATCTTTTTCTTGGAAATAAAACAGAATACAATAGAAATCAAAATCAACAAAACAAAATTAACCAGTGAAACTGAAATGATGGTCCTTTAAAATATCTCCACGCCACTCTCTTTGCTAGCCTCTAGTCCTATTATGAAACCGGCTCACAAAAATATGGAAAAGATAGATCAACGCCTTAGAATTCAGCCTCTTCAAGGTGGCAACCTCCTTTCCATTACACAAATGAACAATTCTTGGATGATACAAATGAAAAGACATCCTTTATATATATAGGAGTCTAAGGGGTCATAACATAATCAGAGCCGACATAACAATAATAATGTAAGGGAACAATAATAACAATAGTGGTCTTCTATGGGGCACAATAGAAACAATATGGGCACTACATGGGTACATCAATATAATAAGTGGGTTTTACTAATGACAATAAGGGGTCACACTAGTAGTATAAGGGCCTAACATGACCCTCTCCTTCAAAAAGTGTTGTCCTCAACGCTTGATTAGTTCTTGATGCTTCTGTATAAAATCCTTGTCCTCGCATCTGGAATCTTTAGCGGGTAAGTTCTTCCACTTGATGATATACTATAAAATTGATCAATTTTGTAGTTGTTGGGTTCTTGTTTTTGTGACTGCTCCAGGTTCCAATATGATTTTTCCTTCCTCTTCAATTTCTAGCAATATTGTTTGAATTGGGATCTTTTGCAACTTTTGAATAAGTGGTCATACTTCTTCGTCCTTCTTCCATTCATCCCTTGCTTCGTCTATCCAATCTGGTTGGATAATAGAAATAGCATAAAACAATGCTTCCACATCCTCATCCCTTCTTGAGAGTGCATCTGCAACAAAATTTTGCTTCCATTTTCTATAGATGATGTCAAAGTCATAACCCAACATATTTGTGACACATTTTTTCTATTCTTCTAAAGATAATAGTTGTTCTAAAAAATATTTAAGACTATCATGATCCATTTTTACCATGAAGTGTCTTCCCATTCGGTAAGGTTGCCATTTTTTAAGTGCATGTAGTATTGCCAACATTT